>PVKA01015197.1:0-50578 GCA_004027165.1 Ctenomys sociabilis
TTCTTTTTTTAAACACTGAATGGAAGTAGAAAAAGGGAATGATGGAAAAAGTCAGGATGTTTTGTGCTTTCCTTTAATTTTTATACTCACAATCATATTTTCCAAGGCATGTTTGGCAAGCCAACAGTTTAGAAAGACTGGAACAAATAAATTCCTTAATGAAGGCCAGAATATCTAAAATACAAACCAAAATTTAATTTTTACCTGAAACCAAGAAATTGTACTTAGCAAATTAAAAGAAACAGATAACGAAATGAAATGCACTACAGAAAATATAGTCATTTAAAGCAGACAGCACATAACTAAAACTCATTATGAAATAAACGTCTGGACCAGATATGATCTTTCATTCATTGTCTAAGTTTTCCTTGGGGAAATTATTGCAGAGTTGAAAAGAAAATAATACGTTCTCATTAGTCATCAGATGTAACTACGCTAATTCTATGAATAAATATTTTAGTATGCTGCTTTATGATAGACATTGGTTCTCTTCTTGTAACTTGAGCTAGAAAGCAGCAACGAGGAGACGAGCTTTATATTTTAAAAATATAAAGTCCCCTCTCTTCAGAGTCAACCACTTTATCTGACATTGGTAAAGTGTCAGATATGTTCAGTTGGAATTACATTTAGTTAGCTCATCATTAAATCTAGTTCTAGTTCCCACAGTATACAAAGCACTCCAAATAACTGCCAGAAGTGAGCAAAAGCTTCAGAAATTTCTACTTATTTAAAAATTGTTTCAAATATAAATCCACTAAAGTGTTAAGAGACTAAGAACAAAGATGTTATTTTATGAAATTGAGTTTAAAAGCTAATTTTACAAATGAGTACATACTGAGTTACACATTTATGGGAGTGTGTTTAAATAGGTTCACTGTGCAATTAGTACTACATAGTACTTTGACAAAGAGCCAATTGACACGTCCAGCTTTTGACAACTTTCTATTAGCGAGACTTTATACAGAGGACTCTTCAAATCCTGCAGCATATAACTGGAGATAAATATGTTCTTATTGTGAGAAACATTTATAAATATTTCCTTAAATACCTTCTATTTTCAAAAACTGTACAATATAAACAAGAAAAGTACTCAGTCATTTTGAATTATTTTAGGTAATACTGATATCTATTCATATGGCACCTGTCGAGTATGCCTTTCAGAAAAAAAATCCATTTTGCTATTATACAAAATCTCATTACATTTTTGTCATAACACCACAATTCAGTTATTTTTTTATTTTTCAGTATTATGATTATAACTAGTCTAAATAAATTTGTCTAAGTTGCTATATTATTTAAAAGTATGTAGATTTAAACAATTTGCTTAAATTCAGATTTTTTTAAAGATTGTGGGACTTACTGAAATAATAAAGGGAACCGCATTAATTATTTCCAAGATGAAGGGTATTCGTAAAATCTGTTCCCAGATGTTTCCCTTCCAAGAAAGAATGAATAAAAAAGAAAGTAAATTATAATGAATCCTATTAAAAGGAGAAAAGAGAACACTCAGAATTTCTCTAGTAACAAAGATGCTTATATTTTTATACAGAATACTCATCTACCACATGGAAATGTAGCAAAAACCTGGAGACAATTTTAAGAATAATGGTGTTTTCAGTTTTGTACTATGCATAAATAAAGTTGCTATTCATAATAACCCATGAATAGTGTACATAATATTTAAATCATATAGCAGGTTATGGAAAAAAGTTATTAGTAAAACTAAAATACATTAGCAAAGCATATAGATTCAATTAAAGAGCAGTTCAACTGTTTCTTACTATAATCTATTTACTCTCTGAACACCATATTACGTATTTTTGTAAAACATCCTTGCTTGCAAATATTTGGTGTTAACATTTGTATGTGAATCAAATTTTTAAAAAGGGCTTTTTCCACTGTCCCAGCCCACAAAGCACACTATTAAGACTAAATATATAATTTGAAGAGCCTCATGCAAAATAAATGTCTGAGGTCCCTTATTAACAAGTTTTTCACAATTTCCTGAAGATTGCATCAGAATATTCAATTAGACATAAAGACTTGCTAGTCATGGAGCCTGGTGCAGATACACAACCACATGTCCGTGAAATTGATCTGAACGTATTATCCATAAAATTTTCTCCCAAGGCGTCTTCTATGGTAGGAATGTGTTGCCACTGCGTCTTGCGGAAGCTTCATTAGTGGGAAACTCGGCCCACTGTATAGTGCTACTGAGAGATGGTGGAGCTGTCAGCAGGTGGGAGCGCGTGGAGGACAATTAGGTTTGACGGTTTAATAGAGTGCTTGCAACATCCCGATAAACTGCTGCAAGTTTAAGTTTTCATCACAAATAACAAGGCTGACCTTGGAATATTTCTGGCTTCCTTGGCCTTATGTACTCTCTTCTGTTCACACCACAACCTCTAGAATATCATCTGCCACAAGGGCCTCACTACACGCGAAGGATAGATCGAGCCCCTTAGTCACAAACCTTCCAGATTAAGATAAACAAGACTTATTTTATGCTTTACAAACTTACAAAGCTAGAAAGCTTTGGTTATTTTGTTGTAACCACAGAAAACAGACTAGTACAGTGTCCACTGAGAAAGAACCCAGCTTCCTAATGCAGTTTATTCATCTATGACAAGATCTACATAGTGGAAAAGCAGTTGGAAATCTGCTTTCCCAGAATTTCTAATTATCTTATTGTACTGACTTAAAATTGAGAGTCTTTCTTAATCTTTATTCAGAGCCTAATGGCTTAAAATAATATAGTGATGGAACACTACAATGCAACCCAAAGCAAGACTCTAGGTCAGCTGTTGCTTATGTGGAAAGATACTATCAGATTTGGTTAGCATCACTTAATTGCCTTTTTAGATAATCCAGATTATGTGAGAAACAGAACATGGCAGAACAAGTGGAGAGAAGGGGAACATGGAGAATACCTTGGTATAGAAATGCTATGTATAGGCTCTGAAGCTTTTCCCATTGCCCGATACTAAGTGAAAGGGATTCAGAGCAATCACTTACTTAGCTCAGATTAAGAATAATTGCTACTATAAAACATGAGGAAAAATGTAGAAACCAAAAAAAAGAAACGGGACCAAAAAAAAAAGTCACAATCCCTCCAATTTTAAAACATTAAGTGCCTGTTTTATTAAAACAAGACACTTGAAGAATAAAAATGTAAATGATGTACACTTCCCAAGATTGTATGTGCCTGAAAATACAATCTTACTTCTATCAGTGTTAGAGACCTAGGCCTCTGTCCAATCCCTAGGTCTGTGTCAGAGCCCTGCTGACTGGTTGGTGACACTGAGATTTCAGGGAGCTTGAGCTCAAAGCCTAAGTGGGGCACAGCAGCCCTCAAAGGGAAGAAGCCACACAGGTACACAAGGTATGCATCATGCAGAGTGACTCAAGCCCAGACCCTGGTGTGCCCTCAGGCAGGCTCAGCCAGGAAGATGACTGGGCCTTGCTGCCAGCTCTTCCTCTGACTTGGGGGTCTTCAATCATTTGGCACCAAGAAGCTAAGGAAATAGAAATAGAAAATAGTTCCATGATTCTTAGCCCCACGCAGGTCTGCACTGAATGCACACTAAGGCCTCATTTGATGAGATTTTTCTCATATGCTGATCAATTTATCTGATTATCACAGTTATGAAAACATGTGAGAAGACTATTTGGACTTACTGTCACTAAACCAGAAATTTCCAGTATGCCACATATAACTGATGTTAATTATATCATTTTCTAATTGGACAGGTTAGTAGTATCCTTTCGCTCATCAGTTTAGACTCAGCAGAATTGTCATAATGCTTAACATTTGTCTTGCTTGTTCCTTGCAGGCTTATCACTATACCAGTAACCACAGAAAGTGGATTGATCAACTTGCAAACCAAATAATGGGATAGAAATAGTTAGTCACTATTGATAATATGTAAGGGTATTTCCATTTTTATACAGCAAATTTAGTGTTAGTTTTTCTAGCAACTGTGACACACTAAGTAAATTCAGTTCATGATAAACAGAAACCTACATCTTGTATGGCTCTCTTCTCATTTCCATGAAAAACCCATGAGTTTTTTACATATGATTTTCCTTGAACCATAAAAAGTCTTATAACTGATATCTGATCAGGAAGGGCTCTTTCCTAATTTATCTTTCATATTAAAGGCAAAGTATTCATTTTATTGAAAATTCCTATCATGAAGATAAACTTCAGCCTCTTCTTTATGTTACACAAAGCTTCACAATCTGCACGCTAGTTACTGGTTGGCTTGAATTTACAATATTTCTATCACTGACTCATGCACACTGCATCTTATACAATCCTGAGATAAGACAGGCTTTCGCACACTTTATACAACATCTACTTTAAAATATGTCAACAATTTTCATTCCAGTTAACGTGTCTTACTCCCATGCCCCATTAAAATCTCCTTGACAAGTACTTACAAAACTTTACTGAATTTATACCTTTATACACTCTATGCTGAGTTAAGTATTTAAATTAATAAGTGAGACACCCAAACATTATAGCATCCATTAGTTGCTTTAATATGATTGTTCTATGTTTTGAAATTAAATATTCATATTCTTTTTTAATGGTTCTAAATGAAAATAATTCTGTTTAAAACTTTTCTGAATGCATTTATGAATAAATCATTAAACTTGTAACCAGCATTCAACAGAAATTGTTAGAGGGAAAGATTTCAATAATTTTCATCTGTATTGTATAAACACCTTAGATATTTTATCTTAAATTATCTCAAAATATAATAAGCTTATCATTTCAATACTATAGCTCAGAAATAGTTTGTCTCTCAGATTTTGATTCAGAGCAACTGTCTAATCTATCATTTCATATTGAAGATGCAGAAGTATCTTCCATGTAACATATTCAAAAGCAAAGATTGTTCTTCCTTCCATGACTGGTCTTCCAGTTACAAAAACCAAATAGCCTTTAGATAACCTTTTCATCTTCACTGTTACTGAGGTATAATTTTCCCAAAAATGTCTACTGATACCCATATCGATATTGCAGTTCTTTCTAATTTAACTCTCATTCTTTGACCTAGTCAAGTCTCCTAATTATGTATCCATTCCGTCATTGTTACCCCATTTTAATTCATCCTTTGTATGTTTACAAGGACCCTTACTTAAAAGCTGTATTTAATAGTATGCTTCCAATACACTCACTTTCTGCTCTCATTGAAACACGTGAATCATTCACACTTTGACAACACAAACAAACGTACTTACACAAAAAGGCATTATGTTATTTGGCTCTTGTTGACCTTTCCACCCTTATTTTAAAGGGCAATCCTCCAAAAAAGGTATTTTTTACTCTTAAAAAATACATTTTAATAAATATCTTTCCAGGCCAGAACTGTAACTCAGCAGCACAATGTCTGCCTGGCAAACATGAGATGTGGCTTCAATTGCTGGTACAAAAAAAGTCTTTGCATACAGCCCTTTTTAATCTATGTCTTTGCATAATTCCGTTCAAGAAGCATGGAAAACTTTCTCTTTATTTTTAAACTTCACTATGTACATTTAACTCTTACATGCCTTTCAGTCCTCTACTTAATTTCTTCTGAGCTTTCTTCTTTTGAGCTTGCCTCATGTCCTCATAATCTGACTAAGACATTAAGCTTTTTGATTTCCCTCGAATTTCTTTCAATATTTCTTTTAATTTGTATATATATTAATATACATATATACATATACAACAATTAATACATTGCATATTGTTGTCTTTGTAGTAGTCATTCATAGCACAGAATGCAGACAGAATATCCTGTCCAAACACTATTAGTACAAATCTTTCTTCTTATTGAATGAAGAGAAAGTAGCTGTATATCTATCCTATTTGATATATGCAGATATAATGGTCCTATCAATTTATATCTATATGTTTAACACAGTACAGCATGAAATAGTAAGTCCACTAAGTGCTAACCGGTAGCAGTGTACTTCACACTGATATGTCTGAATGCTAGCACAATGTTTGGCAAGCTGATGCTCCTAAATAAAACTTATAAATATATTATCTCAGTTATGTTATTGCTGAATCATAAGACATGTGTTCTGGTGTAGTTTGTGGGAAGTGAATGAATATCCTACTGAGGGCTAATTTTCTATTGTCCAAAAATGCAGAAAGGAACCACATGCTTCTTGCTAAAAATAAATGCACTTATTTTCAGTTATTCACTGTAATGCTAAGATCTCAGGTTGTCTTTGAAACTGATTCATTCATACAAAAACCCTCTTAAAAATAGTAAATGAAAATATAGACTAGATCCATAAGTTCTATTGGCCACAGTGAAGTCTCAACAGACCTATATCACAAAAACCTACATTATAAAGTAAATTACAATAAAAAGAGCATGTATCCATAACATGTTATGACATAGAAGACTGTTAAGTAAAATGCAAAAGGCACACACAGTACCTTTCAAAATTACATTAAACCTGCCTCCATAGCACAGCAGGCAGCATTCCCACCTCATAATAAAAATCATATTAAATACTTACTTCATTTAATCTTTTTGGTGACAGAAATAAAAAGCATTAGTTTCCTTCCAAAAGGTTACTTTTTGAAGAAAAATGTTTCAAAATAGGAGCTTTATCAGTTCTAAGTGTATAATGCTCATATTCTTTTTATTTTTAGAATTCAATAAAATATAAATGAACCTTAATCCAATCATTTCATTTTAAGCATGAACATATTAGGTCCTAAGCAAACAGTAATAAAATAATGTGATTTTTCTAAAATGTATTAGATTTTCATTTTTATCTTCAAGCAAAAAATAAATTGAAAACTATTGCCCAGGTAGCTCTATAAAGCATTTTAAAAAGTATATGAGCTATTGCAATTTAGTTGTTGTAAATCAAAAACTGATCTACAGAGGACAATTTATATCTTGTGCATTATTAAATGTTAAGAATATCGATATTGAACATATTCAATGAGAAATAATTTATCTTCTTCAAATGAATTTATCAAACGTAAGCATGAAATAAAAGCTCAGGAACATTTACATTTCACACTTTAAGACATGGGACACAGAATTAGTGCTGGGCAGGAGTATCTAAGGTTCATGGGCAAAATCTTTTTGTGTTTTCCAGACATAAGTAACAACGATGTTATATTTTCAAAATCTTTACTTTTCCTAAAGTGATAAGAAAAATAATTGGAGATTTAACAAAAGCTTTTTACGAATGATGATTTTTTTTTATTTTCAGAGGTTTTTAAAGTATGAAGGGCTTGTTTTTATTTCTCTTTAATTTAATGAGTACGCATGTATAAATAGAGCTCTAGTTTGGTCTTTTGTTTGTTTGTTTTTTCTCCTTTTACAAAACTTGCATACTTTAATTTTGCCCGATTCCTTTTAACAGAAGAGTGAGGTTAGAATAGATATGGTACTCTTACAACTTTGTAGATTGAGATTACTTGGAAATCAGGCCAAGAAGCCCAACAACTAAACTAAAGGACAGAAGAAACAGAATAAAACATTTAAAAATATTTAACCTAAATTCATATCCTCAGATATTCATTCTTTATTGGCTTTATGCCCAAAACACAAAGTTTATTAGCCTGTCATATTAACATCTTCCTATCTTTCTTCCTAAATCACATTCTCAAGAATGTGCCACCTAGTACCACCTTGAGGGCTATAACAGGAGCAGCTGGCACCCAGAACACCAAGGACAGAGCTGCTCATGACGGGTCTCCCATGCAGCAGGATAAGGCAGAAGAACACAGGGACCATGGGTCCTTCCCTCCGAAGGCTAAGGCCTCCCCTGTCCTTGCTGGACAAACATGCCTGCAACGTAACTCTCTCAGACATTTTATCCTTTACCTAAGTTTCTCAGTTATTTTTCATAATAAAAATGTACTGTATTAAGAACTGTTGCTTCAAAGAAAAATATTAGAGGACTAAAAGAAAGGTAATTGCATCTGAAGGTCTTAGCATGAGCTGTTAAACACTCATAAGGATACACTGTAAAAATAAGAGACTGCATTAGATTGAAACACTAATTCTTAACTTTAAGAAAAGGTAAAATCTGAGGAAGGTGCTTGAGTGAAGGAAAGTAAAAGCGTGGATTCTCAATACAGGAAATAACTCCATGAAACAAGCACACGGGCACCCTTAGAGCTCTACTTTGAAAGCATTTGGTAAACAATGAAAGGGATTTTTATTTTTATTGAAGAATAGAAAATTTAACACTCTGCAATTGCTGTGTTCATTCTGCCAACCAGTTATAAACACAAATGGAAAGATGATTTAAGCATGGACGTACAATTCTATACCATAGAAAGTGAAATTAGCGGATGCCATGGATTTGGATTCATTATCTGAGAAATTAAAACAGATTTTACGTTGTCATAAATCTCATTTTCTTTATCTGTGAGATTTAAATAGTTTTAAAATGGTCGTGCAGATTTTAGACTAATTTGAAGAATTATAAAATCAATGGTTAAAATTTGCCATTTACAATACCAATGTACCTTGAATTATTAAATATAAACATGACATGTATATATTCAAAATTGAAGAAAAATATATCAATCCGGCATTAATATTGGTATTTCAAAACTTTGAGTAAAAACATATATGAAACTGTTAATGCAATGTAATATCCATTTTTTCAGTCTGTCTATTATTTTTCCCAAAACCTAAAAGCAGAGTATAGTTAACTTTCTCTCTCCAAATTTACATTATTTTGTAAACCCTGAAGTATTTACCAATCACTTACAGTATTTATTCCAAAAGCATTAGCCTACACTTCATAGAAAAAGTCAAAACAGATCAGAAATTTATTGTTTATGAAAGAAGATAATTAGCAATAATTTGTCCTTCTCCTGTCACAAAACTCCTTTTTTCATTTCTATTCCCTTTGTAATTCAGTGAACTTTATACCATCTACTTCTCCTCTATTAAGCCATTAATGTTCATGAGACTTGAAATGGAAACATTTTATAGCATCCAGCCCTGTATGCTAAGGTTTATAATATTCTGCCCTCATTTTATAAATGATAGGAAGTAACTAATTATAAATTTCATCATTGTGTAATTGCACTGGAAAACTATCTTGAAATTGTGTATGTTTTATAAATGACTTCTTAAATTAACAATAAGAGTTGTATTAGCAAAACATCAAAGTTACTTTTGTATTGCTTTTAAATCTTAGAGCAAAGCGTTCACAAATGAAGATTAATATTTTCACCATGTTGCATTTCTGCAAATACTCTATTACTAATGAAAGAGACATAATTCATTTACTCAAAAACTCACATCAGATTTTTGAAAAATGTGTTGCTTTGTTTACATTAGATTCAGCAATCATCTCATAATTCACACAGAAAATTCAAAGAAAAAATCTAGGATTGGGCCTGTGAGATAGCTCAGCAGACTAAGTGCTTGCTTAGGCAAGCTCAGGGGCTAGGGTTTGATCCTGGGTTCCATCTGCTGCTCCAGCCATCTCAGTGCGTCCTGAAAGCAAGGCCAGCACAGCAGGCCTGGGGGTCAAACTCCTGGCCCCCGTGCCTGCCGAAGCAGGCGCTGTAATCTGCTGAGCTATTTGGCCAGCCCTATAATCAATCTTCTATACTCTCAGAAGAAAATAAAGATTTCCCAAAAACTAATTCTTAAATTTCTGGAATAGTCCAGCATTTTCTACTTTTCATAAACTTTGCATTTTCGGTCACTTTTTATTCTTCCATTTCCGCACCAGCGCAAATGATTTCCATCATCAGAACACTGTCCCTGCTTCATCCACTACCTTTAAGAAGCCCCTGTCCCAGTGAACCAGCATTCTCCACTTAATAATGACTTCTCTCAGTTGCTTCCCATTGAAACTTGACCCACATAGGTGAAAGCAAATTGTCTCCCAATTTCTAAACTCAATGGCTTTTTCTCACTTTTTTTTACATTACTGTAGTTAACACAATTTCATCATAATTGTCTTCCTTTGACATTTCTAATACATTGTTTCTTTCCATAAATATTTTGCTAATCTGTGTGTGTGTGTGTGTGTGCAGGTGCACACCAGAGATCAAACTCAGGACCTTTCACTAGCCAGCCAGCCACTGAGCTTTCTCCCCAGAACCTTTCTGCACTTTCCTATGCAGCAACCTCAACCTCAATTGAAATTGACTCTACTATCTGTACATGACAGAAATGAGCTTTTTCTTGAAGGGGTGGGGCTGGCTCAGTACACCTGAGGGCGGGGCTGGTGTGGCATGAGGTGCAGGGATCAAACCACCGTCCCTGCGCACTCGCTTAAGCTTACCTAAGCAGGTGTTTTATACCGCTGACCTATCTCACCAGCCTCCAGAAATAAGAATTTAAAAGACAAATATGAAAGTAAAAAATAGTAAGTTTGTCAAAACTTTTTGCTTTAAATTTAGGATTGAATATCACTCTGAAGAATGCATGCACAAACATTTTTAAAAGGTAAAAACAGAAATTGATATGTTAGATAAACATTTCTCAAAAGTATAACTTTAAATACACTTGACTTGTTGATACCGATGAAAGAACTGTGAATGAAAAGAAAGTAATGCTTTCTAAACCATTATGGAATTGTGATCTTCCCTAATGGTTGGGCTCCTCCTACAAGTATCTACATCAACACAAGCCTTGGCTTTTACCTCACTGAATCCCCATGTACGAAGCACTCATGACTACCTCTGTCGTCTCTGTGAAAATGACTGCCAAATCTTAATGCATCATTTCCCAAAAGTTCCTGAACCTCCTCGTCAACTGTTCACCCATCAGCTCTCCCTGATGATTTTCCAGGGACTCAAATTCATCATCTCCAAAAGCAGTTCCATCACCTTGTGTCTTGACTCCCACCTTACTTTTTTCTTTATATTATTCTCTCTCTTAGGCTCACTACCGCATTCCCAATCAGACTCAGAAAATATTTTAAAATGCCACTTTAATTTCCCTTTCGTGACCTATCCCAGTATAGTGATGGCTTCTTTAGCTTTTACCTTCAGAGTCATTCTGCAAATCTGGCAACTCATTCCACCTTGCCAAAAACTGCTGGGTTTCCTTCTGTAGTGTAAGATGTTGTGGCTGAGCACGTGGTCCTCACTGTGAAGGTGCAGAACTTCCCAAACTAATATTTCTAAAACTGGACTTCTATTGTAGAATTCATGCGCATGTTTTATGTTCAACTTTCCATCACATGTTGCTACACAAGACCCCCAGATTCTAGGTAAGATGTAGTAGTGACTGTTTCTCCAATTCATAGCTTTCCATGCATACCTTTCTTCATCCCTTTGCTAATTCTGTCAATCCCAGTTGTTATGTCATTTCATCCTGCCTTACTAAAATAATTGCAATTTAAAGCCTCTGTTTGTCACTCAAGTATTTCCTTTGCATCCAAGGATAAGATCTCTTTCTATAAAAACTGACAGAATTGAATTTATGACTCTTACAAAGTGCCAAGCATATTCAGCCTTATAATTACCTAAATCACTTTCTCCTTTCTAAATTGTAAATTCATTGAGAAAAGGGCCATAGAGAGGAAGGATCTCAGTGAAAAGAAGCTCTCATCAAAGGAGCTCAATCAATATTCATTAAACTGTGTTAGCAAAACAAAACTTTGCCAGTAACTTAAGATACCCAATTAAAGGAATACCTTTGCTTTCTTAAAATTTTTGTGAAGGTTAAGAAAAGAGATTGAGAATAATAAAGAGCCAGACTGCTTTCCCTGGCTTGCCTCACCATTAACATGCATGGAATGGGTAAGAAAGCTCTAAGGAACTAGTGAAGTCCTTTTAAGTCACCAAGGAAAACTTGCTATTTTACCGTAGCTTTTAATCACATACTGGAGAGGCTCAAAATAATTAAAGTGGTTTAAGAAAGGTGTGCTGTATCTCCAAGCATGGATTATAGAGAAAAGAACACTTAGCAAATGCTATCAGTGTGTTCTACAGCTTAAAACTGTTAATTAAAGTAACTTACCTTATAACTGAGATAACCAAGTAGTAGTGTCTCAAATAGACTTATCAATGCCACTGAGACCTAAAATGCAAATTGTTACTTAATGAGAAAGTGAAATAAAGCATACATTCATATTTATGCTTCTAGTTTAGATGAGCACATGTACATGTATGTCTGTTCATATATAACTGTTTGCAATATGTACACATATACATATGACATAGACAATATTAACCTAAAAGCATCTACAAGAGGTGGCAGGCTGTACAATATTGTGTGTTTCTCTTTGTGCTACAGATCAGTTTTATATATTCCAGGATCTTTACAAGTCCATTTTATTGTTATGCCCAACTTAAAGGTGTACATACTAAAGAGGGTGGAGTTTAAGTGATATGTAAAAGAACAGATTATTTGTGCATGTGTGTGTGTGTTTATAATACACACAATCACACCCAGATGCTCTTGCATAAATTTTCCAACAACACCAATATCCAAAAGAACATTTCCTTTGCAAAATACTGAAAACAACAACAAAAATTTCAAAATGAATATATGCAGTCCTATCCTCCATCTCAAAAAAAGAAAAAAATAACAACATCCTCAAATGAACAAAATAGTCCAAATCAGCACTTGATAACACTTTTCAATTTTGAAAGAACTTTCTCACCAAATTTCTGCTTGCCACTGAGAGCACTAGTTTTACTTTGACTGGGTTTGTTTTTTTCCTCTTTTGTACATTTAACTTCTGCTGTGCAACTACCATGAAAATATCATTGTAACTAAAAATAATTTTTAACTGTAGAAATTATTCCCTGTTAAATATATTAGTTACTACTACATTGATCTGTAGAACCAAATAGGTAAACATAAAGAGCAAATGGCTCAAATCAATGCTTTGTGTTAGTGTACGCATCCATTGTATGGAGATGGGACACACAGACAGGCACGTGCATGCACATCTTATTTCTTAGTAGCTCTTGACTTCTTACCCTCTCTTCAACTCATAAACCCAAGATCCATATGATTTTTAGGTTGCATGCCTGATTTATTTCACAAAAATTAATCAACTTTAGTATTCTGAACAATGGAATATTACTCTGCCATACAGAAGAATAAACTTCAGTCATCTATAAAAGACTTGATGTATTCTAAATTCAAATGAACATTTTTAACAGAATTTTGAAGGTTTAGGGACCTGATGGGGACCTTTCTAGACACAAGTGAGCAAACTGCAACCCAAAACTAACCTTTTTTTCTCCTCACTGTGGCAACAGTACAATTAAACCTAAATACTGAGGCTTCGGCTTAGAAGACAACGCATATGAGCATCTTTTCTCTTGAAAGAAATACAATGTGCATGCCTCCTGTTTCCTACCACTAGTTTAGGGCAATCTCAGTGAAAGAAAACAGATACTCTAGAATTTTAAATTTGTCTCTTCTAGAAATAAAATCTTTTAATTTAAATAATTATTAAAAGAAAAACAGATGTGTGCACGAACGGAGAGGCACACATACCTTTCAGAAGAGTATTCAGTGGTCAGGTATTAGTAGGATAACCACAAATCTCTGGGGCTGAGAAGATTAGAGAGATAGCTCAGTAGTCTAGCTCAGTAGTCTAAGTGCTTGCCTGGCAGGCATGGGGCCCTGGATCCTCCGAGGGGTGTGGTGGTGCACACCTATAATCCCAGGAGTTGGGAGGCTGACACAGGAGGATTACTATCAGTCTGTACTACATAGTGAGACCTTGTAGCAAATAAATATTTTTTTGTATTTTTTTAGGGAAGGGTCTACAGGGTATTCAGGTTCTTACTACTATATCAGACTCATAGGGATCCACCTGTTTACAGCCTCCCAAGAGCCAGGATTACAGGGGTGCGTCACCACACCAGTCTATAAATACTTTTTCTAAAAAAACAATTTTTTAAAAAAGACACAAATCCCTGATTTTCTCTATAGTTGTAAACATTATACTCATCCATGCTGTTTGTTATAGCTATACCTTGCTCGATCCCTCCCTAGAACTTTTTAGCATATTATTCAAAGTACAATCTGGAAATGAGTGTTATCTTTATATATTCTTATTAAATAAAATCAATAGGAATAGATTAAAGCATATATCAGGACAGCACATGAGTAATTATAAATTATTAGTTTATTATGAATATAGCTGAGATTAAAAGACATTTTTCAGGAGCTCTTAAGTATTTGAAAAAGACTGTATTTAATACAGCATTGCAATAAAAGTAAGTAGAAATTAAAATGAAAGACAACTTGACTTCAGCAAAATATGAACTATCAGATACAATAAAAAAACTTGGTTTAATAGCTATGATCTCAGTGTGTACCTAAAATAATGCATTCCCACATATAAAATGAACAAATGGTGCCATCATAATAAAATCAAAAGATGAAACATTTGATCTAATATTGTTGTGAAGATTATTCATATAACCCCAAAGCTTATATTCTTTCAGTTAATTTGTACTTTAAAAAGTAAATAAAAATCAATTTAAAATGATTTATATATGGTAAATAAATATGAGAGAGGACACCTTATTACAAGTCTGATGAGAAAGAAATCTAACAGAAAAAAAAGATTAAATAACAAGAAAGAAGTAGACACACTGCCAGGGAATTTCTTAGCAATATAATTCAGATGTGTTCTCCTGTCACATATTCCTACTCTTTTCTTACAAATTGCTTTTATGACAGAACCCATTTTTAACTTTATTTACATAATTACCTACTTAGGAAATAAGGTGTTACAACAGATGTTATAAGTCAATTGCTCATTAACAACATTTTTTAAAGATTTTATTATGTTTTAATGGGGATATAAGGTAAAATGTAAACATGGTTGTGAGTTTTTTAATAATTGTAAAGGAATGATAAGCCGGGATATGTAAGGTAGCTTGGGAAAATGTGGAGTCTTAAAATGCTAGTGTACTTTATTCTTCCTTCTCAAGCACAGCCTACAGCACAATCCTGATGTCCAGAAAATTCTCAAAAAGTAAAATGCACATCTTGAGAAAATGTGAAGCAATGAGAATGCTTGTATAAGATATGCATAAAGATTAAGTAGCATTACAGCGTCTTATTTTGCGTATCAGTACTTTTGCCACTGAAATTGTCTCCATGAAATATGAATAATACCAGAAATATGGGAACCAAACAAAGTCATACATAACCTGCAAGCCCCACAGAGGTAGACTTCTGTTCACCCAGAATATGTGAGACCTACGAAAGGAATGAGAAGTGCATTAGTTCTGCGGAAACGCGGAAGTGCAGAAATAATGACAGCTTAAAACAATAACACGCAAAAACAGGAAAACTTCCTTTTCCAGCTTTCTTTGTTACTAACAAACATTTCTAATTTAAAAATACCTTTTTTAATTTAATTTGTGTCTCTTTTAATAATAAATGAAAATCAGGTCAACCTTCACTTAAAAACAATGCATGCTACTGCAGCAAAACATCAAACTGTCTTCCAGCCAATTCTGAATGAAAACTACACTAATAAGTAAGTGTAGATTCTAATGCTCTAAAAGTCTTTAAACATACTAAGATTTCAGTTTTTAAACATACAAAATCCAAAGTTTAAATTCAGGAAACTCTAACAGTTTTAATGTTCCACCAATTATATGTATTTGATCCAAATGGCAGTAATTAGTAGGCACCATGTCCTACTCAGGAAAAAAGTGAAAATCACTTTATTTTTTCCTTCCTAATAAAAGTAAATAAAACTTCCCAAAACAAAAGCAATTCTAATTATAGTTATGAAATATAAAGAGTCTTATAAAATATATTTTCACATGCCTAATTAACTTTTTCATAATATGTTAATAAGAAAAGACAAAAAAAAAAAACCCTTCAAATCTTTTTGTTTTAAAAAGAATGATAAGACTGTAAAAGAACACTGAAAGCTACCTTACAGTGTACCAGATTAAAGCACTCTGGAGTTTTAGAACATCACATCTGTCTGGTTAAATAAAAGTCTTTAATTGGTTCAAGCACAACTTGTACTCTTTCTTCCCAAACTGATTTTCTTTCACTTGTTTTTTTACATCTCAGTGGCATCAAATCCACTGTGTCTGGATACCCGAAAGCTGGAGCAACCTCTTAGAAAATGTCCAAGTATATCTGTTAATGCTTGTTACAAACTCTTTGCAATGCTTCCCAGTGAATATTTACTTCTCACCAAAACCACCTTCCTCAAATCTCCCTCATTTTCTATTTGACCTTTTATCCTTCACCTCTTTTATCATTTACATTTTTTTCTCAATTACAGTGACACTTTTTTTTTTCCAAAGTAACATTTTAGATCATATCTCCCCATTGCGAGGACATGTTGTCCTTTTTTAAAAAACAAAAAACAAGCTCTTTGATCTGGCATCCTTACGCTTATTTGCATCTAGCACGATCCTTTCTATCACTCTGACTTTTCTCTTATCCTACAGCTCTCAGCTGAATCTTCTGCTAGCACCAACTTCCACTTCATCACCGCTGTCAGCTCATTGCTTGAGTCATGCCATCCACTGCAACTCCCTTGCTCAGCTCAGTTGAAACTGTACTCATTGGAAACCAATTATTTAATGACTGTCTTTTCCAAAACTACAAATTCTGGGACATCAAATAATGTGTCAATTTTACTTGCTGTCATCAACACAATGTCTTGTGCAGTCCACACTGGTTAATATAAAGGTGAATGGTGACAATCATAACATTACTATGGCTGTTAAGTTCATTGTCTTCCCAAAACATTTCTTTCACATCTCAGAATTCATAAAATATAAGTCATGCCAGAACGAAAAATATATGTTCGGATTTATAGATGAAAAATATATATGCTATAAAAACTTTTAAGTAATTAAATAAATAGCAGTCTCTGGAAAATTAAAATAAATTGTTATAATTTTTTTTGAGTACTTGCTAAGAACAATCAGTGTGGTTGAGCAGAGAGTTCAGTGGTCTAAGCACCTGCCTGGCCAGCACAGGGACCCAGGTTCAATCCCCAATAATGAACGCCCAGTCACCCCATAATCCCGGGTACACCATGCTACACCAGCCACCAAAACTGGGCATAATGGTGCACCCTGGAATCTCAGTGCTGGGGAGGCTGACAATGGACGATCACCATGAGTTTGAGCTGTGTACAGAGAGTCTGTCTGAATAAACAATTTTTTTAAAAAAATTACAAAAGGAGAAGGCTGGGGAGATGGCTCAGTAAACTAAACATTCATACATTAACCTCTTTTGTCATAAAAAGCAAAACATAGCATGTGTGCCATAGATTCACCACCACTCTTCTAAAGCAACAAATTGTCCTCAGTTAGATATAATTAGATCCTAGTAAGTCAATAATAATTACTGATTTCTCCTTTTTAAATTTTTTTCTTGTTGTTGATGGAATTGGGAATTGAACTCAGGCCCTTGTGCTTGCCAGGGAAGTAAACTAAAACCTCAGATGTAATTGCAGTGTTGGTACTTTGCGATAAATCATGGTTTGTTTTTTTTTTTTTTTTTTTTTTTTTGTTGTTGTTGTTGTTGGTTTTTTTTGGCAGGACCAGGGATTGAACTCAGGCCCTTGTGCTTGCCAGGGAAGCACTTAATTCCACTGAGCCATCTCCCTGGCCCTAAATCATGGGTTTTGGTTTGTAGTTTGAGTACTCCTCTGTAAATGGTCTAGAATGTTGTTTTAATATTTTACAGAGATATCATAGGCAACTTAAATGTAAAAGAGCCATTGAAAGGAGCTATTACGACTTTTTTTGACAACACTATTATGAAAATAAGTTTCATAATATATAAAATGTTCGGACCAGGGAGATGGCTCAGTAGAATAAGCACTTGCTGGCAAGCACAAGGGCCTAAATTAATCCCCAGTTCCACCAAAAAAAAAAAGAATAATAATAATAAATATATATATATATATATATATATATATATAATGTTCTACAACTCTCCTAGCCATAACAAATACTTGAAAGTCAAGCATAGTGCTAGACCCACATTTCAGGGGTGGGGGGCAAAAAAAGTATTTAGAATGTGCTCAAAAATCTTCATGACTTTAAAACAACATAGAATAGAGAAATTAAATTAGGAAGAACTTTTAGGAACTTGATCCTTTCCAAAAGCTGGACATACTTAATCCCAGTTTAGACAAGCACTGCTAAAGTGAGGCAAGCACTAACTACAGACTGGTGGAGAAAACCTACATGAAGAGAGAGGCTCTCTTTGAGCCATACATGACTGTGACCAGGATGGCTTTCCTTCATGGTCAACACTCACTCTCCCCCTCGAGACACATAAAATAATCTACAGCCCAGCATTTCTTGGTGTCAAAGCATGAGGCTGCAACTAATTTTTAGATGTTATCTGAAAATGAAATTCAAGGAAAAATCATAGTTGTCATTTATTTGCTAAGAATTTCTAAACTATACACTTAATTCTTCTTGCTTTTCACTCTCTGAAAATTAGCTACAAAAGACCCAGCTTTGGGGTAACACACAGTCACAAAGTGTAAGTGATTTGTGAACATGTTATACTTCTATGTTATAGGAACGTTTTGTGGTATGTGTGTGTGTGTGGTCCATAATGAGCAGAATGAAGTTTTTTGGTAAAACAACAACATCCTTCTAAGTTTTTTTTTTTTTTTTTTTTTTTTTTTTTTTTTTTTTTTTTTTTTTTTTTTTTTTTTTTTTTTTTTTTTTTTTTTTTTTTTTTTTTTTTTAATACTGAACGTAGAGGCTTTGATAGTACCTGAATCTAACAGGGCCCAAAATGTGCATGAAAGAAGGAAATCTCTACATTATAAATTCATTGCTATAGTTCATCAAATATTTTTAAATGTTGTGAAAATTCAACTGCTTTTCTAATATTTCTTACCTAAAGTAGGGATGCCTTTAAAATCTAAATATTATCTGAACACACCAGTTACTATATTAAATACTGATCTTAAATGCAAGTCTAAATGTAATTCTGGTGTTATGAATTAAAATAATATGCACAGGCTTATCTTTATCTTTGCAATGCTCCAAACAAATAATCACCTCAATAATTTGAATTATATTTTACTTTTTAATCGTTTATTTGGTACCGGGTCTCACTACACAGCTCAGACTCATCATGATCCTCCTGTCTCAGCCTCCCTAGCACTGAGATTACCAGCATGTATCACCATACCTGGTTTCAGTGGCCAGCATGGCATGCAGTACCAGGTTTCAAACTCAGGTCCTTCAGCTTTCCAGGTAGGCACTTAGACTGCTGAGCTATCTCTCCAGTCAACCTCAATGATTTTAAAACTGATAATGAATGCATGAGTTTTGACAGTAAGAAACTGTAAGCAGCAACAGGCCATGAGTCTTGTCTTGACATCTTACATCTGTACTTTTTCAGATATTTCTCTTGCTAAAAATCTTTAAGTCCTTGTCCCACTCTAGGTATGCATCGGAGTTTGCCATGTATACATTATCAGACACTAATAGCAAAATGTTTTTTATATTCTTCAGCTTGTCTGAACTGCAAAATTTGCCAATCAGTTTTTATTCCTGGGAGGAATTTAAAAATACAGCAAAGCTGCACAAAATTATCTGCAGCTTTGTCATGTCAGAAGCTCTAATTAGATAAATCTCTGTGCTGAATTAGACTCATTATTTTAAAATAGAGCCTGTGCCCATAAAGGCCACTTCTGTTTTTCATTAATGAAGACTGCACTGACAATGGCAACTCAACAGAGCATTGCATTCAAAATGGAGCCATAAGTTAGTCTGTTATGTTTTTTAATTACAGTAATCTGATTTTTCAAATGTATATCCTACAATTATGGCTGAAGATTCCTGGTAATATTGCATGGAAGTTAATTGTAGGAAACTTTAGTCCTCTTAATGTTTTCAAATAATATAATTTTATTCTGCTATCACCCACTGGTGCACTTTTTTTCTTTGAAAGGATTCTTCCTGCGCCATTTTATGATCTGTGGGCTTCTATAGTTCATCTTTTTTTCATTAATTACCAAGCTTTAAAATTCCGATATGTTTGTGCATAGATTTATTATGTTCTTCATTCTTAGTAACAAAGAGAACAATGTAGCAGATGCCTACCTCTGTACGTCATGGTCTCCCTTCACCTTCACTGTACCAAAATGACTTCTAATCTAGTGGGCATGGTCCCATTACTTCAGCATTTGCTCAATTGCCAAGTCCTGTGCTAAGGGTGAAAGCTACAGAGGCAAGTACAATATGGTCCAGGTGTTTTAAGAGATGTATGTCCAGATGTTCAGAGCATACTGATATGGTACTCCTAACCCACAGGATGTAATGCCTGCTAAAAATTTCAGGTTAAGTGTTATCCAAGAAACTGTTAAACTGAGGATCCAGGAGTCTAGAAATAAGTAAACAACAGAGATGCTGTGAGGGGCACCAATGGATAACTTATGTACAAGAATAAAGGCAGAGAAAATGGAGAGCAAAGAATCATATATGACTTTAGGTCAGTGAGCTGAAATAAGAGGTCAGTCAAGTGCCGTAAGCAAAGATTAGACTATAGAGGAACTTCACTTGAGAATTTGGTCACTCAGTATTATGACAAATAACTACCATTCTCTCCCAGGCAATGGGAATTCAACAATCCAGACCATGAAGACGTGTCTGATCTAGTACTCATGGATGCATAGAAAATTATGTAAGAGATAAAGGCACTGGAGTAAAAACTGAACGAGAATCAAAGAGGTTTTATGAAATTACAAGTTTTTTTTTTCTTTTTTTGAGACTGGAGTTTTCAGGAGTATATTTAATATGATTTTGATTCAAGGTCTTCTGTTATCTCATACATGAGAAGGGAAGATGGAGATAAAAGCCTATGTGGAGGTCCCAAGATAGCAGGGTACCTAATATGAATCAGAGGAGACAATGCCACTAAGGGAAAATGGATGAGTGCTAGGAAGTGGAGTTACAGAAGGCCAGGAATTCTTATAGGCCACAGGCAAGGACTTTGGATTTGAAAGCAGGGGTGCATCAAAATTGAACACCTAGGTTCACAATAAACTAAAGGGAAGCAAAGGCAGGACCAGAGAAGCTCAGGGAGTCAACCAGTGGAGGGAAGGTAGCGTGCACCAGAGAAGTGACACTGAAAAGCAACTGTACACTGGTTGTACCCTGAAGGTAGAAATGACAGGATTCTTTAAGGTGTTTGCACCAACTACAGATAAAAGAGAAGTTAAGAGTGACTCCAAAGCATGTAACCCAAGAAACTTAGGATGGCACTGTTATGCACATAAATGAGGAGGACTATGAAAACAGAATTTGGAAGGAAGAATGGAGTTGCCATTGAAATGAGATATGGAAGAACACTCCACGTGACTGGAATGCGTTAAGTCTGCAATGTCTTTTAGACATCCAAGTGGAGCTGAACATGTGAGTGGGAATTTTAAGGACCAATATGTCTTCCAGCAATGACTGAATAAAAAAAGACGTAAAAGGTGTAACAGGATTAGTTCTGGAGGTTTCAGAGTACTGTGGAAAACCTCCCTTTCTTCATATTTAATATGAGAATAACAAAATAAGTATATACTGAAGAACATTCTACTCATAAAGCAAATAGTCTAATCCCAGGATCTAGTAATAACTCCAGAATGAGGAGGCTTTCCCTGGACTGAGAGATCCCAGAAGGTACCGAACGTTCCCATATACTTCTTCATCTTCACTGATAGTAACGTCTTTGGGGCATGCTAAGTACTCAGTATGATGTGGAGCCGTAGGACCATGCAACTGTGCATCTCTGCTGCTCTGTGGAAAGTATAGTACTTAATTTGTTTCATCTCCTTTTTTCAATTGCTTCTACTTTTTCTCTTCTTAATTTCTTCTGCACTTCTTTCTTCTTCCAATTTTGCATGCCTGTATCTGGTAACATGAATAACTGGTTGGAAGACAACACTATGCATTACATCAAATACTGTGAAATTCATATTACTTTGTTAAGTGAAATTCTATATCACTTGTAATTCTTTTCTTTTTAATACTACCTTGAACTCCCTTTAAAAATTATAAAATAAGGATTACATTTCAGCAAATTATAAAATATTATGAAACATTCATTACAGAATAAAATGTTACTTGTTAACATCTTTTTCAAACTTTTGAATAATACAAAATTACTTTTACTATCTAAAAATGCAATTGACTTTACTAAAATGCACATATGAGCAGACTCCTTCATTTTATTTTCATCTTATTTTTCAATTATTTTGGAGGAAATTTTCCATATGAAAAATAGGTATAAAGAAGTTAATTGTCAAATTTTAGTTTTATGCTTGGAATATCATTATAAATTTGTCACTCTGGGCAAGGGTCCATAATGCCAACAGTGTTAAACATTACACACATCATTACAACCCAGAGCTTTCTGCACTTATGGAGCCAAAGCTAGAGCTTAAAAAGAAATTGATAATATTCAAGCATATAATTTAACAAAAGAAACATAATTATCAATGAAAATAATTTAAGGGAAATCAATAAATCAACTCAAAAGATAAAGAACTGTGTTTTTAACACTGAAACTACATTTATTCATCTCAGTGTATGCTAAAGTGCTTTCACCACTGTACTATAACTGAAGAAAACATACATGAAGCTAGCATACAGAAAGATAAAACTTTGGGAAATGCACATAAATCTAGAACAGAAAGGCTTTCAGATCTTGAAAAACACTGATCCTTTCTCTTTTGGGGATATAGGGAGGGTACTAGAGTTCAAATCAGGATCTTGGACTCAATAGGTAGGTGCTTATGCCACCGAGCTACCTCCCTAGCTGCTAACTGAACCATTTGCTACACAACAATTATTTATAGCACTTGGACAGAAATAGCATGTTCATGGATTAGAGTCCAGTATTACCCTTAGATGAACAGGAGTGAAAGAAATGTTTATAAAGAACCCACAAGGGTTCATAATGTTTGAGACAAACCACATTCTTGAAAAAAATGAGTTTTATACAGCATCCCTCAAATGTCATAAATCAAAAACTTTTTAAATATCACTGAAGCTTAGACAAAGACACCTTACCATTCATTTCCTTGAGAAGGGTTTTCTAGTAGTACTCGGATTATGTATAATAAGCAGCTTAACAATTTGAGAGAAAAATTGAACAGGCGTATTCTTAGACCTTTAAACAAACAACAAAAATTTGATTTTCATTTAAACTTGGTTCACAAAAGACTAAAGAGACTGTCAAATATATCACCTGTAAGTACAGCTCTTAGGTTGTATTCAGGAACTACAATACTGTAATTGTTTAAACCTACTGAAATTCTTGGTATCAGAATTTTAATTAACTGAAAATTGAAACCAAAATTGAGCTTGGAAGAATGCATGAGCTGCAAATAGCGGTTAGCATTACCCACTGAGAATCTAGGTTTCAATAATCAGAAAGTACAAATTTCATGACCAGTCAAGACTGTTACAATATGCTTATAAATTTAGGCAAATGTATTCATATTCCTATTCATGAATTAAGAGATAAAGTTTAGTTAGCTACAAAATCTGCAAAATTCCATATTCACAGGGTGAATCTTAGACATTTTTAGTACCTTGTACATTTAATTACAGAGAAATTATAATTAAATTTATATAATCATATGTAATATTTTAAATGTTAATTGCATAATTATAGTGTGGTATTATATTAAATATATAATTATAAGTTATATATTATTACATAACTATGTCCTAATCATATAACTATGTCACAAATACGTAGAGAAATCATAACTGGTTATGCTGAAAAACGCACCATCCATTCGCTCACTCATATGCAAACACACATTCATTCATTGTTATTTGGTAATCGAACCATATTATTAAATAGCTTAAATACCAGCAAAATCTTAAAATTTTGTTAAATTAATCCTGCCGTGTACAATGCATATTTTTAAAATTGTTTTTGTAACAATTTGATGTTGAGTAGGAGGAATTCAGGTCTGGCAAAATATGCTGGAAGTCTGATTAATGGGAGCATTATTTTTCCCTGCAATTATCCAGTGTTACTTGATTTACATATTTGAAAAAAATGAGAAATGATTCCATCTATGTATTACCTAATAACACACAGAAATGAAATTTTACTTTTTGTTTAGTTCTGCTGCACATGAATGCACCTGTGGCATTTTTTAATGCTGAAAAGGTTAATGTTTAATTATGTAATATTTCCCAGGCTTCACTCCAGAAATGCTAAGTACATTTTAAAGGTTAACTTCTTTATAATCTTCTAGATGATTAATAAAAATATTCCTTGTTTTAAAGAAATGGTCTTCTTTTTAGACAGGTGAGTATTCAAACAAAAGCATGCAGCTTTTCTGGTCTGGAGAGAACTGTTGGTAGAGAAATTGAGGAAAACTTCCACTCAGCTAATGCAGGCCTTTTAGGCAATAAGTATCTAGTGAAGAGAATTTTTTGGAAAATCAAAACAACATAAGTGATCAGTGATTGGACTGCAACTACTTCCAGCCTCAACCATAAAGTTAGTATGTCATTAAGTAAACCTGACAAGTGCACCTTTAATATTGAAATGATCCATATAATCAGTATTTAAATAATTTCCTAACAGTCAAGCGTTTCTCTATGAATACTGCTTGCAGAGGCCTGATTTAATTTAGAAGACTCCAAGAGTATTAGAGACCAAGGTTATAGAATTTATAGCCTGCACAAATATACTGTAGATCGCTTTATGTCTACTGTACATTTTAAGCAGTAGTCATGTCTTATTACAAAAAGGTTTCATATTACAAAAATATGGAATACAGTGTTAAGGAAATAATTACCACAGATACTTTAAAGGGATTAACAAGGTAGTACCAATTTTATGTCTTCTTGAAGTTCCGGTGATCCCAAAAATTATCTGATAATAATAATCATAAGGCTTATTATGAAACTCTTTGAGTTTCATCCTACACTAACTGATTAAAATTCAAAAAGTGAAGCACAAGTAATATTACTGCAGCATGCCCTAGGTGTGTGTTATCATTAATCACCATTGTAAAATACTAAATTCATTCTCCATCAACTCGGTCATTTTGCATTTTAATCCATCAATCTCCAGAGTTTTGTCAAAGCGTGATATTTTAATATCCCTCTCTATTTAAAAATCTAAATCACTTGCTTAATTTATTAATGTGTCTACTACCCAGATAGCCAATGCAGGAGTCAACTTACTGATGTGGACTTTAAAGATCTAAATGGGTTAAGGAATATTGCTACCATCAAATGTGCATGTGGCCTTTGAGAACTTTACAGATTTTTTAAATCATTATCCATTTTATTATTCTGTATATAAAGTATTTTACAAATCATTGCACAACTAGAACTTTTAGCTAAAGTTATGCATAAACAAATAGAGGGGTATGACAAGAATAACTTACTTGATCTCTGGTTTTTAATGAAAAATAACTTTAATCTTTCTTTAAATGTATTTTCGTTCATATAGAATTCAACTTGTACCCTGCAAACAGAAAATAAAACATAAATGTATGTAAGTTCAACTATATCTTTATGAAAATAAACATAAACCAACTTTGCAATTCTCTAGGCTAAAGAGCAATATAAGAAAATAAAATGAATTACTTGATTTAATGTATTAAATACTTCGAATGAATTACATGGCAGAGAAAACAAGAACTGGCTAAAATATAATCCTGATGCTTCGGAGAAAAGCAGTTATTTCTAATTTCAAGGAATATATTCAGCTCAAATATATGTAGTCAATTCAATTATCTATACCAATTTACTGAGCAGTATGGAGAATTCAATTGAATACTAAAAATACTAAATATGTGTCTTTTAAAGGATTTTTGAATCAGTATTTTGTAAATATCTTTTCAGTATAAGACTCAAATGCATGCTTGAACATTTGATGTTAGATGATACCATCCCAAATCTATTGAATCTGAATCTTAAAACACAGAACCTAAAATTATAATTTAAAAGCCATTCATTCATCAAGAGCTTACTTTGGACACTGGATTATTTAAGTTTCTTTTCCTATTTATTTAGAATTACATTAAGTATATATGGACCAGCAAAGGAATGGCAATAGCAAGTAGGATGTTAAAGTTACCATAGATAGATTATAAAGCTGAGAACTCAACTAACAGGACAAAGAATATATGTTTAATCCATTATAAAAAGAATTAATAATCTTTAAATGAACAGTTTTCTCAACATGTGTATTTGCTTTTCCTCCAAATTCTAGAAAATTATCTCATTTTATAGGGCAAAATTAATGTTTTCCAAACTGATTAGAAAGGAAGTTCTTCAGTGTATGATGACTTATGAATAGTCATCAAGATTCTTTATTTCAAAAACATTTATTAGAGGTTAGGGCTCCACAAAAAGCCAAGAAAGTATTGTAATATTAACAGAAACTAACAGTTTACTTACATTTTTCCTAATGCTACAACATATTGAAGGTGGAATATATGGACAGTAGGTAGATTTGGAGTTCATTTTTTGGATTTTCTTTGTTGTAAGAGGGTACTCATAAAAAAGTATTGCAATATGTCATCTTAGAGTCTCTCAATATCTTGTTTATAAATAGTTTAAAAGGAAACTCTTCCTCCACAAAAGACAAAATAACATTTTATTCATCACAAACCAACTTTCATACCTTGAAAAAACTTAATGCCTTCTAAATATTATTTCTCCTCCTTGAAAATATTTCTACCCCAAAATGGCATTTCCTTCTCAACATTTTTTCATTTCTTCACCTTATAAGTAAAATGGAAACTGGAAGGCAAAATGTACTTTACTTTGAGATTTCTCCAGAATGAAATCCTAGATGTTGCAACAAGGTCCAACAAATCCCTTCCACGTTAAGTCCTATATGCTTGCTCATATCCTCCGTGTTCTCATCCCTGCAAACCTACCCAGGCATACGTCCTTCAAAAGCCCGTGAACACAGCTCTGCAGCAGTACCCTAGAAATGCATCACTGAATCTCTTTCAGTTATGAATCAAGAGAAAATTCAGTTTATTTATTCTTGTTGGGATTTTTTGGAGGGATACTGGCGATTGAACTCACGACCTTGTGTTTGGCAGGCAGGCACTTATGCTCCTTAGCTATCTCCCCAGCCCAAGGTCAATTCGCTTTAAATAAGATAACAGCAATAATAATATTAAGCTAAATTACTGAAATTATGTTATGAATCCAAAAGCAAATTTGAGAAGACACATTGTGACTCTTGCAAGAATAATTTAGCAAAGGCCATGCAGATTTCCTTCCTAGAATGATCAGATCTGTAAGACTATAAATCCACTTCTGGTATACACAAATTTTTTTTTAGCTCTAAATGTGAGATTATCAAGAGGATAAAACAAAATCCTGAGGGATCTGAAAAATATCACTAAGAAAAAGGAGAAGGAGCTGCAAATGTTGGATAAATGTGTAGCCATCCACTGGCTGTCTTTAAATATTGAGGTGACCAGCACTATTAAGGTAAAATGACTCATAATGTGATGCTCATTAAAAAAACTAACACTGAAAGGTACTAGAATTATGAATGAGAATTAATCAAGCTTGAAATGTCATCATTTTGAAGTAGAGTGCTCCAAAAGTGCCAAGGATTAACAGCTTTAAATTCCTGCTTCTTGTTCCTCCAGGGAGTAAGGATAAGTTCACATGGTGTAAAGACTCTCATTTAATAAATTCTGAGACTTTAAGGCTGGCAAAATAGCTGAACAGTCTAAAGCACATGCTTAGGTGAGCTTAGGCAGGTCCAGGGGACCAAGGTTTGATCCCTGGCACCGCACGCCAGGCCAGCCCCTCCTTCAGGATGGGCTGAGCGGGCCCAAAAAAATAAATAAATATGTACATGCATACATACATACATACATACATTCTTACATACACACATACATTCTTACATACATACATACATTCTTACATACATACATACTTACATTCTTACATACATACATACTTACATAAATACATATATAAATTCCGAGCCCTTAATAAAAGTAAGTAAAACTCTCAAGCTAGATATCTGGATGAGTTTGTGCTGTCCCTGTGGACCATGGCTAACATTAAGACATGCATATATACAAATGCTTTGTAAAGTTAAACACAAACAAATGGAGAAGTTTTGTTCCATTATTTTAAGTACAGAAAGGAGCCCTTAGGTGCAATGTCTATGGCATTTATTTGATACAATGACAAGTTGTCCCAGTATCAAGCAATGATAGTGGTACAATCTGGGGACTTCCTCCAGCACTAAATAGTTGTATGTAACTTTGGGATTTTAGTACAGTTTAATGGTTTTCTCAATTTTTGTGAATTTTAGCTAATTTTAAACATCCTTACAAGTATTTCCTTTTGCAAATTCTAAGGTACCAGCCCTTTCTGCCTCTTCTCTTTCTCCCTCCTTCACTCCCTTCTTCTCTCCCTAACCTCTTCTCTTCCTTCCTCCTCTTTTCTTCTTCATTCTTCCCTTTAGGCTCCCTTGTTCCATCTAACTTGACTGAATTCACTTCTTTCTAGTAAATCATGACAGTACACTCTTTTTAGACACTCTTTAAAAGATAGTACTGAGTAATACATTAGGGAAAATCTGTCCTGATCACTTCTT
Organism: Ctenomys sociabilis; assembly: GCA_004027165.1. Lineage (NCBI taxonomy): Eukaryota > Metazoa > Chordata > Mammalia > Rodentia > Ctenomyidae > Ctenomys > Ctenomys sociabilis. The sequence continues at coordinate 28,563 of PVKA01015197.1, forward strand.
AAAATATCATTTCTACTATATGCTTTTTGCAAGATAAAATTTATATTCATTTTGTCACATTTATCCTGACACATTGACAGTGATTATATTTAATAAAAATACATTGCAATGGCAATCATTTTATTAACTTCAAGCAAAATGTCACTGTTACACATTGTTACTTTCATATTAGTCATCATTATTACATTATTACTATGTTATACATATTCTTTGTGACATTTGCTTCTGCACATTTTACAATGTGGCTGCTAGTTTTGTTTGTTCTGACCTTTATCTTTTATTTTCGACACTATAGATGGCAATTATGTCAAACTCCCTTGTATGTTGTACCTGGCTTTTTAGGTAGTCAGTCATATCATCTGAAATATTCTATACTACTTAAATCTATGTTTTAATGTTCTTACCTTATTGCACTGACAAGCATCTTTGGGGGAAAATTTTTTTAATGAGCATGCCTTTCTCAGAAAAAGATATCTCTACTGCTTTAGCATTAATTACACTATTGACACTGAGACTGTAATAATATTTATATTTTTCTGATTCAAGTACCAAGTACAGATGAATAGTCATTAAAAAACTATCTTGATATATCAAGTTGATGCTATGTTGGCATTCTTTTGACTACTTGATTTGGTGATTGAAGTCAGTTATGTAATTGTTTTTATCTTATAAGAATTTGCTTCGTTTTTCTAATAGTAAGGTACCCAGATAATTTACTGCTATATATCTTTTCTTGCCCTTTTCAAGAGGTTTTCCTCTACATTCAGATGAGATACATATGCTATCTTCTTTAAGCTATTCTAATATTATCAAATACAAAAACAGAAACACTTCAAATTTTCTGTGCTCTGTAACTTTAACTAATGTAGAGATTTTCTTGGTGAAATTATCATCAATTTTCCCTTATGTTTTCATAATATTCACTTTGATTTTTAGTTTTTTCTTTCACTTACATTTCATTCTGTTCTTTTGATATTTTAACGTTGTATAAGGATCACTCAGGATCTTATTAAATATCAATTTTCCTGTTTCACTGTTAAAATTCTTATATAATGACTCATAAGTAGAAGATATGACTTTAACATGGAAGCTAATTCTGATCCAGAGTGTAAATGTGCTGTCATTTCAAAAACACACCTTTTTACCAGTGCACTCTGCTTGGGATGCCAAACCTCGGCAGATACTGTTCCTGGATCATAAGGCGGGGATGTATCACTCTCAAAAGACTATTCTTCCTGTATGCCTTCTTAGTGCTACTGGATTCTATTGCCCCCTCACTCTGCCTTTGATTTTGCAATAGTGGTTATGGACTCTATGTATAAAATCTTTGTATTGTAAGTATAGCAAGGTAGGCATGATCTGTCCAAATGTTCTCATCTTGGTAGTCAGATTCAACAGATACATGTTATTGTATATAACATGCTGTATGTTTGCAACATTTCCTCTGAACGATCTATATTCAGATGGTATATTAATATACATAGTTCTCAGCACAACTCTTCTTGATAAGAATTTTTACCTTGAGCTATTTCAGTGATTTTAGATTAGAGAGTTCATGTAACTCCATTGTTAGTGCTCTGAATCCACTGAGTGAAGAAATATGTAAAATCTCACCATGCACTACAAAAAAAGAATTTCACTCTACCTGCACCAGTGTCAAAATCTAACTTGAATGAGTTTCTATTTATGAAAATATGATCTGCTTAAATGAGCTAAATTTCACCTTTGCAAATGCACTGCATTATGCATTCCTTTATTCCTTAAAGCTAATGTCACTTAGCCCTCAAATAAACTGAAATCCTAATTCACAGTACTTTAGAATATAATCTCAGTGGGAAATGGAATTATTGACATAATTAGTTAGAGTAAGATTACATTAAACAAGAAGAGAATAGATCCTCAATCCAAAATTAGTGAAAGTGTTTAGGAAGAAAACTTGCACAGAGAAACAGATACAAAGGAAATATGGTCATAAGAAGACAGAAGAAGAAATTGGATTATACTGTGACAGTTCATGGAATTGTCCACTACTGGCAGAATCTAGAAAACTTAATAAAGGATGCTCCCTTATAGTCTTAATAAGCATGACTTAACACCATGCTGAGTTCAGATCTATGGCCTCCTGATATGTAAATAAATAAATTTGTTGTTCTCAATCTTGTTGTTTGTGACCCTTTTTACGAACCCCTTAAGAAGTACATGTGGTCATATTGTAAGATGTTGAAAACAGCAATACTGAGCCATTCCAAGTAAGTTTATTATAAGTCTTGAAGACTAGGCATGGTGGTGCATGCCTGTAATCCCAGCTCTTCGGAGGCTGTAAAGAGGGGGATCACTATGAGTCCGATCTAGTAATGAAACCCTAAACATCTTGTAGACCCTTCCCTGAAATCCAAAAAATATATATAAGTCTTGAGAGAAGAGGCACGACAGTGAGGATTTTTTATTACTTCTACCCTTAGAATTTTACATTTTACCTGAAAAGCACCAGACTAAGAATTACTGATTAAACAACTTTAACAAAGGAGTATCTATTTTTTTATTTTATCTTAATGAATATAAAACAAAAAACAGAGCAAAGACAAAAACAGCAACATAAAACAATAAAAATGGTACAGAGTATTTCAAAACAAAAATAGGAAATTAACAATGATTGTTATATTACATACTGTTATCAAATTTCTTGCTCAAAGTACTAGATATGGGCTTGCAAGATTGATCATACAGTTAAAGCATTAACTTTTCCTTTCTATAAATCTTGAACTTTTTTCCTTGTCATTTAATTTTCTTTTAATTTATCTTGAAGAGAGTATACACAAGATGGCTAAGACAATTGTAATGCTAATCCCAATTAGGTTTTGAAGGTAGCAGTTAATATGTAAAATTATTACTTTGAACAATTTAACGCTGTTATATCTGAGCAACTACACTGAAGACAGCAATGCACAACATGTGCAATAATTACAACCACTGTTGAATACCTTTCATCTTATTTGTCTGGTGTTTGATTGTTTTCTCTTTAATGTGTATTGTTTTTAACATCTCATCTGTTATTTTTATACTCTCTTTAAGATAATTAAAAGAGAGTAAAAAGGATTATCCATTTTTTTCTTCACTACAAACATTAAAAGTCCAATTTAATATATTAGTGGGAAACATAAAAGCATCCTCCTCTTCTTCCTTATAATAATTTGAGGATCGTAAATCTGACTTCCTAATGAACAAATCTTCAGGATCTTCCTTATTCTGACTTCTCCACCATTTTTTCTTTATTCAAATATTATTGGTTCATTTTTAGAGGTACATAATGATCACGCTCATCATAGATAGAGAATCTGTCTATATTGTAACTCATAATAATTCTCTGTACATTTTCAAACAAATTTTCTTTTAATTTTAATATTTTAGAATATTTGTACTCTTCCCATGATTTTAATAAATATTAGGAAGGCACTATACAACTCTTAATGATTTTTAAAATTTGATTTTATTGATGTGGCGAGAACTTTGGTACAGCGCATACCAACTTTATTTTATAGAAAAAGAAAATTTGATTCAAATATGTGTAGTGAGTCACCTGAACTCATTTAACTAGGGCTGAGCAAGAGGTGAGATATGATCTTTCCATTACCTTTCTTTCCTCTTGCCTCTTTGTTAACATAGTTTACTTTAACATGAAAAGACTTTCAAATCATTTGTAAAATACCACAAAAGAGCACTGCAAACAGTAGATCACCACAAGGAAGCTGGGAGGTATTTACAAGTTCTGCCCTTTGATTACTGACAAGGTTGTCTCCTTCCAAATATTCATTCCTACATCCTGGCGCCCACAACATTTCACAGAACAATCAATCACTTTGGGACTTCTTAATAAAAATAAATAAACAAGCTTACTGTCTGCTTTTTCACTTGCAAAAAGAAGTTTACCTCATTCATGCACAAGTGCTACCAGTTTGTTTCTCCTGGCTGCATGCTTTACTTCACGCCTACAAACAATCTAACTTGAAAGGCTTGGAAGGGCCTTTTAAGGTATTTCTCACCTCTTTTTTCCAACTAATTCTGTGCACAGTTACTCAAATTTACCTTGCCCCATTCCTTTGCCAGTTGCATAAGGAAACCAATAAATTCTAATAACATTTGGTGGTATTCTTTGCATTAAAAATAAAATTTATAATAATGCAATTTGGTGTAACTAAGCTACCCATACATGCATGCACAGTCACACACATACACACACACACACACACACACGTGTATCTATAGTTATACCCAGAGATTCTCCTGAACTCAAGACATGGTTGGATACTGTTCTGGTTTAGATCTAAAATGTACCCCCCAAAGTCTGCTGGTTCAGTGGTAGAGTCTTAAAAGGTGATTAGATCCTGGGCACTGGATTCATCAGTGGCTCTTCCTTGATAAGCACAGTAGGTGAACATAGTGCTAGGAGCTGGAATCGGTCACGGGTGGATCACCGGGTGCATGACCTAGAAGACTGTGCCGGCCTCCATTCATCCTTTCTCCTCTGCTTTCTGGTTGGTGTGGACGGAGTGTCTTCCCCTCTGGCACCCACCTCTGTCTTCCCGTCCTTGCCTTGGAGCCAGCCAACCCTGGACTGAAACAATAAGCCAAGAGAAACCTGACCTCCTGCAAGTGTGGGCACTAGGCATTTAGGGCCTTTCATGTGAAAGTATCTAAGGCACACACTGATAATTCCTATCCTTTGTACATTTAAAGTGTCACAGGCAAGAACGTACTTGATGCACTTATCTACTGAACTTCATAGCTTGGCCTACGCTGCTAAAAAGATGCTCAGACACACACTAACCTACAGTGGGATGAAGTCTAGAAACACAAAAAGGGTTAGGAATATTTGTAATAAAGTGTGGGATATCTCATGCACAGTACTAAATACCTGTGTTCAGGGAACATGGACAATCCAGTACAGTGTACAGCATTAGTCGTCCTCCCTTGTGCTCCCAGGGCTGCCTGCCTGAGCTGGCTGCCCCTGTACGGAAGCCCTGGGGACTGCCAGAGGGAAGAACTCCTACCTGGGGAAATCTCTAAAGTCAAAATCCTAGTTACGCTTTCCACTGAATGTGTATCACCTTTCCTTTACACTTCTGTAAAGTATTAAAAAGTGTCAAACGACGGTGAGGCAAAAGCCACCTGTGTGTGTGTGTGTGTGTGTGTGTGTGTACTCAGATATTACATATACACATATACATATGAATATATAAACACTCATACATAAATACTGTGTGATAGGACTGGCCAGATAGCTCAGTGGATTGAAGCACCTGCAAGTACGCACAGGGGCTAGGGGAGTTAAATCCCAGGGCCTGCCATGCCAGCCTTGCCCCCAGGGCTTGCTGAGACAGCAATTAAGACTGGGAGGAGAGGCATGCACCTGTAATCCCAGCTCTTAGGAGGCTGCAAACAGGCGAATCACTATGAGTCTGATCTAGTAGTGAGACCCTGAACACCCTATAGACCCTTCCCTAAAATACAAAAATAAATAAATAAATAAACATTGTGAGATATAATGATAATGAAAAAATAATCTACGGTGCAATAACTCCTTTTTTTTTTTTTTTTTTTTTGGTGGAACTGGGGATTGAACCCAGGCCCTTGCACTTGCCAGGCAAGCTCTTATTCTATTGAGCCATCTCCCTGGCCTCCTAAATTTATTTTCATTACAAATTTTAATGACAGTCCATCACCATTTGCTTGACTTCCCTTTTAGTCCTTGATAGTTACAACATACAGGTGGCTATAAAGTCCCACTCTTGTGGTTTCCAAGGAAACACACTACACATGTAGCCAGCCACACCTTTCGTATGTGTGCACACTGACTCCCCTTCTTATGCACCATGCCCGTCTACTGCACCTACCTTTTACTTTTCTGCATATTTATAAAAAAATTGTTTTAAAAACTTCTAGTGGTCTTAAATCTAAGTAAACAAAACAAAAAATGAAGGCAGTTCGGCTAAGTATCAGGGTATATTTTGTTATCCTTAAGCCACAAAGAGATCACACCTCTTCTTGCCCTTGACTGACTGGATAAAGGGAGCAGCTCTGAGCCAAGTCATTAAAAAAGACAAAAGAAAAGAAAAATCGCACAGAAAAGAGCGCTTACTATTTTTATTCTTTTAAGTATACAGCAGGTAGACAAGCTGAATAATATTTAGTTTCGAAAAAAAAAATCTCATACAGATTATGTATCTTTACCCACACCACCTCAACAAAATAAAATAGGAGTGGTATCATGATTATTTCCATGGTTAATTTTCTTACTCCATATTTTATGTCACCCCAAAAGTAAAATCAAATGTAATGTACATTTGTATGTACAAACATACATGCATATGTTGTTTACTGTATATTTATTCTACAAGTATAACACTGGTCAAAAATCCTGTAAGCGTATACAGTATGACCACTGTGACTACAGGCTGCGACACACTACCATTTAAAATTCAAAATCCCTGCAACATGGACACTCGTTTTCTATTTATTTATGAGAGTAGAATATAGAAGATAGTATATAATCTCTAGCTCTGACTGGAATACAAACAACCTCCAATTCAATTTATAGATTACGTGTAAAGTGATACATATTCAGTAGAAACTATACCTATAATTTTCAATTGTTACTTTTATCTAGTATTGTATTTTGAGGTAAGATACTCTCAAGTATCAGAAGACACAGTTTAATCAGTCACGTAATCACTGGAATAAATAACCTACATTTTACCTTCAAGTGTACCAGCTTTTCTTACCAGCTTTCTCGGATATATATATTCAACAAATTGTGTCAGAGAATCAACATTTTATTTTAAAATACAATTCGTGTTAAATAGTTTTCCTAACTATAGACTAATATAAGAATTCTAACTACTTTTAAGGTAAGCTAGACTAAGTTACAGTATTTGGAGGGTTGTGTTGAACACATTCAACATAAGATTTAGAATTTATCAACATTTATTAAGACATAGCGGAATCATAAGTCAAGGGCAGTTTTTCTCTGCACTACTCACTTTTATGGAAAATGTTACAATGTGTTGCAATCTAATGTTACTAAGAACATCGTGGTAAAATAGTAAAACACAGTTGAAAAGAAATGTGTTTGCTGGGAAGGAAACATTTGGTCTCAGAAAGCCAGGGCATGTTCAACAGATGCTAGCTGTGAGCTTGAAAGGAGAAATCAAATGAAGACAAGAGCGCACAACAAAGAAAGCATTTATTTTTACTTAACATTTTCCACGAATAACATAAGGTTTTATAACAACTCTCCCAAATAGTCTCTTCCACGTTGATCTTCTGAGTTGCAAGTAACAGTACATTAATGAATGCTATTCCCTGTATATATGTCTCTATGACTTCTCAGTGCATAGAATCCTCATGTACAGAAGGTACATCATTAGGAGGTAGATCATATTGAATAGGTAGGCCATTAGAAAATAGACACCGTTGAAAGGATAAGAAGAGACAGTCTCAAATGTGATTTCCCCCTAGGGGCTGGGGAGATGGCTCAGTGGAATAAGTGCTTGCCTGGCAAGCGGAATGGCCTGAGTTCAATCCCTGCTTCCACCAAAAAAAAAAAAAAAAAAAAAAAAAAGCTCAAATGTGATTTCCCTCAAAAATGGTAATAACAAGAAAAAAATATAATAAAACTAATGGGTGTTCTAGGGAATTCTCCAAGAGTATTTGGATGTTTATTTAGCCACACAGCATAAGTAGGGATAAAAAAAAATTCAAATTACACGCTAGCCTTTTAAAAAATTTTTGTTCTGCTCTACAAAACTCTGTCATCCATTTAACAAGATTGTTGTAAAACTTGAAGAAGATTCTATATATAGCACCTAAGCATTATTTCCTGATGTGGACAGCAAGAAATGATGATAAAAGTTCCTAGAATAAACACTATCATTGTTTAAAATGCAGATCATCCATTTTAATTTAATGTAAGTTTATTCCTCCAAGAAACATTTGCTCAAGAGAAATGAGGGTATAGGGCAAAGAAGAATCGCATGTTAGATCAGTTTAGTGGAGGTAATACTGACATCCATGACTTACATCATTTACCTTAATAATTTTTTTCAGCTTTATAAATGTAGAAACTGCACACAAACTTAGAACGTTTATATTTTCTCAAGCGACAAATGCAAGTCCAATATTTCTTATAATACCGGAAATGGAGACCAAAGCAGCTTCCAGTCAGCAAAGAAAGATGGAGGCTGAACAACCGACACTCTTAAGTGTGCTGTGCTGCCCATACTAAGTGCATTTTTTACTTACAGTAATTGCAACCTAGGATAAACTTAGCGACACCACTCCACCGGAAGGTGAGAAACGTAAGAGGTCTGTGCAAAACGGACACTCACAAATAGCTCGCTCTCCGAGAACTGCTTCCACGGTCTCACTTCTCAGGCCCCACTAATGCTGTGCAGTTTGTCAAGAGCTCTGGTCTTTGAGAATCAGCTGTGTGCCTCTGAAGATTCCCCTTACACCACCTAATAACTGATGCCAACAACTGGCAAATCATTCACCTGCACCATTTTGTTTCTGACATATTTTTAAAATGCATTGGAACATATTTCCCAGTGCATCACTACAGCTTACTTACCAAGTGCAGAAATATAAGAGAACTTAAGTTTCTTCTACATTAACAGAATTTTAATGAAATTGTATTCTATATAATATGAAGGAGATATACATAAACACATGATGCTCAATAGCCTAATTATTTTTAGTCAAAAATAGAAATGATCTCAATATCATTTTAATAATTGTATTATGGTTCTATAAATTACCCTTCACCATTTTTCATCAGTCCCCAAATAGAGCTTCAGGTTTTGTTTGCTTTCACAAGAATATGGAAAACAAACATCTGCCCTTTATAATAAATATATACGATAATATTTGTACACTTTCTTTAAAAATGAGCCTAAGTAGTATGACAAATTCTTGAATACATTTCAAAAATAACAGAGCTCTACAAATCTTTCTATCAGCATCTCAGCATTTTAACAGTTAACAAAGCTTCATTCATGCAAATGTCCCAGGATTTTCCTCCAACTGCATGATATATTTAAAAGGTAGATAAAATTACTGTCAAGTCTCTCAGAAATATTATCTAAAACTAGAAAGAGGCAAAAGCAATTCCTGAGTGCGCTTTTATTTACTATAGAGCTGGGCTTCACTTTTTTCCTATGTGGCATTTTACCACTACGAAAGATAAGACAATGTGTAGAATTTTGTCTGACAGGCCTTTCTGCACAATAAGAGATAACTGAACTTTACAGTTCACATTTCTATCAGGCTTAAGCAGGAGCGATTATGAGAGGAGAGACTAATAGTAAATTTACTCATAAGGTTGCCCAGAAATAAATAATTAAACAAATGCTCAGTGGAGCAACTGTGCTGTAGTGTGTTACTGTTTCCTTCATTGATGGATGAATAAAATTTATGACATTATTTCATTTTATATTTGTATCAAGAGTCTTAACCTCTGGAAAGTCGCACTTTATTACAAAACAAAATTATATTAGTTTGTTGTCAGCTTGACAATGATTCATCATTCCATCAATCATCAATATAATTTAAAATAGTATATTTGCGTGCAAAAAAAAGATATCTGTAAAATAATTTTGAGATTCCATGAAGTCTCAACCCAAATCACATAGGCTATTTCATTGAGCCTACTAAGTTGATTTTTTTAATAAGTAGAAGTTCAACCTACATAAAATTTGTGAGGAGATATCCAGGCATATTGATATTCGGAAGGGGTGTTACCAAGAATTCTTAGCATGAGGCCATCATTTAAGCATTACACAAATGGTGTAGTAGAAAAAAGCAATTAGTGAAATAAAAACAAAATCAGAAATTGACAGATCAATGTATTATTCATATATAGGCAGATCATTTGAAAATGCTACTCAATAAATGGACCTCTTAAATGCTTATCCAAATACAAATTATAACAATAATAAACATAATAATAATGTATGGGAAATGAAAGAGGAAATAAATTGAATCATTACCTCATACCACTTTATGGATTAAGAATTAAAATTTAAAGTACTGTCAAAAACTAACAGTAGGGGCCAGGGAGATGGCTCAGTAGAATAAGCACTTCGCTAGCAGTGCAAGGGTCAAAGTTCAATCCCTGGTTCAAAAAAAAAAATTAACAGTATATATAATTTTACCTCTGAAAAGTGAAGCAATAGTAATGTACAAAAAAAAAAAAACCAACAATATAGATAAAATCCTTTTTGGAAAGATTATTTATTAAGCAAATAGATGATGCTGCTGAAAAGCTGGGAAATTCCACCAGCTCAAATTAATAACAGATAATACTCTTTTGGTTTGGTTTAGTTTTGGTTCTTCGTTTTTAATTTTACTTTTATTTTTACTGGAACATGTTTGTAGTACGTAGTGATTACATTCACTGCAATGAAGTGGTACATGAATATTAAACATTTCAATAATGTTTTCCTCTTCCCTCCATCCTCCTCTACACCAGAGTCATTTATTTATAAGATCTTATAACTTTAATGATCATCTATACAGATTGAAATCCAGACTAAAAAGCCAGAAAACATCTAAAACATGTAAAGCAATTATACTAAGCCGAGGTACACTTTGAGAGACACTGTCACGCTGCAGTATGGTATTTTTTTTTATCCTAAAATCTCTCATAAGATATATTTTTAATGTAAGAGAAACCATGAGAAAAATATAAGTTCCTTTTTCCCATTATGCACACACACACACACACACACACACACACACACACACACTTTTTGTATAAGAGAACCTGTGTGAAAAAGTTAATAGCAGGGATACATTAATTTGATTAGAAAACTGGTAAGATTTAAAAATTAAAACTATAGAGAATCACTATTTGTTTGCTTGTTTGTTTCTTCTCTGGAGTTGAACTCAGGACCTGTGTACTGCGCTACATTTTTTTCTTTATCACTTTTTTCTCTTTTATTTTTTAACTTTAAGACATGGCATAACTAAGCAGCTAAATGGTTCAGGTTAGGCTTGAACTTTCAGCCCACTTGCCTCAGCCTTCCATAGTACTGTGATGACTGGCATTTGCCACCATGGCTGATTTGAACAGATAAAGAGTTTTAATAAATTGTTAGAGAAAGAACACTCATCCAACCAAAGATTAGAAATGGCTGAGCCTTTCAATAGATGTGCAAAAGGCTTTTGACAAAGTCCAACACTCAGTTATGATCAAAGCCCTACAGAAAATTGGTACAGGCAGCCTTTCCCCCAATCTGATAAAATCCATCTAAAACCCACAGCTAGGATCATTCTAAAAGTAGAAAAGTTGAAAGCTTTTACTCTGAAATCAGGAACAAAACAAGAATGCCCACTATCACCATTCCTGTTCAGTATAGTTTTAAAAACAATAGCAAGTGCCATTAGACAAGAAAGAAATAAAAAGAGTAAGAATAGGTAAAAAAGAAATTAAATTTTATAATTATTTGCAGACAACATGATACTTTACATGGAGGACAAAAAAAATTCTATCAGGAAGTTCTGAGAATTAATAAACAAATTCAGTAGCACAGCAAGATACAAAGTCAACACCCAAAAATCAATACCATTCTTCTACACAGATAACAAACTCACTGTGAGAGAAATTAGAGAATCAATATGTTTCACAACAGCTTCCAAAATACTTAGGAATTAATTTATCAAAGGAAGTTAAATATCTATACAATATAGATTACAATACTGTAAAAAAAAAAGAGTGATCAAAGAGGATTGCAAAAAATGAAAAGATATTTCTTGCTCCTGAATAGGAAGAACCAATATTGTGAAAATGGCCATACTTCTAAAACTATTATACAGATGTAATGTAATCCTTACCAAAACATCATCAACGTACTTCACAGATCTAGAGAAAGCATTCTCAAAAATATATTTGGAACCACAAAAGACCTAGAATAGCAAAGGCAGTCTGGGCAACAAAGGCAAGGCAGGAGACATCACAATCCCTGACTTGAAATTATGCTACAAAGCTACTGTGATAAAATCAGCAAAGTACTGGCAAAAAACAGACCTGAAGATCAGTGGAATAGATCAGAAGATGTAAATACAACTACAAACACACTCAGCCATCTAATCTTTGACAAAGAGGCCAACCATGGTCACTAAAGAAAGATAGCCTCTTTAACAAATGGTGCTGGAAAAATTGGCTTTCCACATGGCAAAACTAAAATTAGACCTGGGTCTGTCATGAGCACTAAATTAAACTCAAAATGTTAAAGATCTAAGAATTAGAACAGAAACACTAAATCTACTGGAAGAGAAAAGCTGAGAGTTCATAAACAAAAACCAAACTGCATGGGAAATACTTCAAAAAATCAGCTGGGATCTCTTCTTATTGAGAAGTTTCTGCACATCAAAAGAAATCACCAATGGAGTGAAAATACAACACACAAATTGGGAAAACATACCAACCAAGATTCACTCAGACAAAGGACTTCTGTCTAGAATATATGAACAATTTAAAAAAATCAGACCCTCAAATTTCAAAGTCCAAATCCAAAAATGTGCATCTGAGATGAACACATATTTCTCAGTGAAAAAAAATACAATTGGGAAATAAATACATGAAAAAATGTACCACCGCACTGGTCATTTGAGAAATGCAAATTAAAACAATATTGAGATATCATGTCTTTATGACAGAACAGATGTCATAAGGAAATCAACTAGCAACAAATGCTAGAGAGGCTGTGGGAAAAAAGGAACCTTTCTCCTCTTTTGGTGGGAATGTAGACTGGTACAATCACTATGGAAATCAGTGTGGAGATTCCTCAAAAATAGGACTGGAAATCCCATTCAACCCACTATACTCCTCCTGGGTATTTTCCCAAAAGAACTAAAAACATCACACCACAGTGACATATGTGCACCCATGTTTATGGCAGCACAATTTGTCATAGCCAAATCTTGGAAACAACCCAAAGGCCCATCACATGATGAGCAGATAAAAAAAATGTGGTATTTTTATAAAATGGAGTATTACTCAGCTATAAAGAGACAGACTAGAAGTCTTTATTGTAAGTGGATGGAACTAGAAGCTATACTCTAGTGAAATAAATCAGTCCCACATGTGTAAACATTGTATTGTTTCCCTAGTGTAAGACCCTGAAAGGATAAATAAAATCTGAAACATGTATAATAGATATAATACAATGGAAAGAAACAGAACATATGAAATAAACAACAAAATGAAGGAAAGGATAAATGATAGGAGAAAAGGAAGGGAAAAACTCATGTAAGTATATATTCAGGATAGCTGAGATGATTGTACGACTAATTCCATCAGTTCTTTGAGAAAAGCAGTTGACATTTAAAATTTTCACTTTGAGAAACACTTATGCTGATATCTGTAACCTGAGCAATTCCATCAAAGACAGCAATGTGCAATACAAACACTTCAGTTCAGTACCTCTCATCTTGTTCTTCTAAATGTGTGCCATTTCTACTGTCTTATCAATTATAATTGTGCTCTTTTAAAACACATTTTAAAGCAAAAAGAACAAGAAAAAAATAAGGTTAATTGAAAACAAGCGTTCATGTTCAGGTATTTGTCCCATTTGCATAACTATATCTACTAAACTGAGCAACAAATCTGATGATAAAAATACATAATACAACAACCATAGTTAATTTGTTATCTTGTTTTCAAAATCTGTACCATTTGTACTGCTGTATGTTACTCTGTTTCTTACCCTTTGTTTTTGTTGTTGTTTGTTGTTTTGTTTTATTTAGGGCAGATTGTACAGGGTGTACAGAGTCTCACTGCACACATCACACTCATAGTGATCCGCCTGTTTACAGCCTCCCACGAGCTGGGATTACAGGCGCTCACCACCACACCCAGTCTCAATCACTGTCTCAGCACTTGCCCGGGGCAAGGCCAGCACAGCAGGCCAGGGGATTGAACCCCGACCCCTGCCTCTGCCTAAGCAGGTGCTTTAATCCGCTGAGCTACTTGACTGGCCCTCTGTCTTTGTTTTTATTATTTCTTTTCCCTTTTGTTTTTGTCTTAATCTTTAAAATAAAACAGAATTTAAAATAAAATAAATGGCACTTCATAGGAAGGGAATTTTATTTACAAATAAACTCAAAAAAAAGGGCCAACCAAATACCTCACTGGATTAAAGCACCTGCAAGCAGGTGCAGGGACCAGGGTTCAATTCCTGGGACTACCTTGCCTGCCCCACCTCCTGGGTGGGCTGAGAGGGTAATTGAGACTGGGCATCATAGTGTGCACCTATAATCCCAGCACTTGGGATCACTATGAGTCTGTTCTAGTAGTGAGCCCCTGAACACCCTGTGGACCCTTCCTTAAAATACACAAAAAAAGAGAAAAGAAAAGAAAAACTCAAAAATATACAACCTCATTAATACTCAGGGCAATGCAAAGAGTGATTAAGGTTTAAGAAAGTCTAATAATGTCAATTAAAACATATATGAATCAAAGAATTTCTTATGATCTGTAATGCTTGAGTGCAACTACTTTTGTAAACAAATCAGCATTGTATAGTACAACTGCATATTTATGTACTTTTCACACAATTCCATCCCTAGGTAAATGCCACAGAAAATTTTGAAAATATGCATTAGGATCCACATGCATAAATGTGCAAAGCAGTACTGCAAATAAAAAAGAAGAAAGTTAACTATGCATACAAAATGAGATGGATAATTTGTAGATAAATAAGCAATAGAAAGTTTCAGTGGAAATTAATGAAACAGCTATGTTCAGCAATATGAATGGATCTTGGAGGCATAGTACTGAAAGATCTAAGTCTGTGACTCTCTAACATGGTATCCACTTTCATAAAGTTCAGAAAATATTTTCAAAATATTGAAATAAAAATAACATTTAAGGGATAGCTATTTTTCAAACTCCTGCATAACTTGAAAAGCTAAAGTAGGAAATATCAAAATGAAAACCATGATGACTCAGGGAGTGAAACTACAGAAGAAGGTCCAAGAATGCAAAGTTAGGTGGAGGCTCTTTACAAAACAGTGACCCGGATATGATGCTGGGGTCATGGTGTGATGGGCAGAGGACGAGTGTGAGGGCTACCTCCCCTCACGGAGGATGTCTCAGCTAAAATACAAGATACAGAATGAGGGCTGCTGTTGTCATCGCTGGCCACATGCCCTTGCTGCCTTCTTCCTGCTCCTCTGCCGTGCTCCCTTGCTTTGGGGCCAGCTGACTATAAACTGAAACCTCTGCAAACTATGAGCTACAATAAATCTTCACTCGTTTAATTCTGAGTGCTGAGTATTTTGTTTCAGCAATGAGAACAATAAGGCAGAAACATATTAATAAACAGTGGCAATAATAATATTAAGAAGTTTATTGAGAACGCCTGGCAGTATGCTAAGCACTTAGACATGCTGTCTTATTTATTCCTCAGGGCAAATCTCTGTCTTCATGGCTTCATTTCACATGGTAGGAAATAGAGTCATCCCTCCAACTCACAAAGATAGTTTTCATCCCCAAATAGGCTAACCCGAAACTCCCATGCTTAAACCTGAATTATATTTGTCAAGTTAAGTTTTTTGGTATTGTATGTTGTCTTACCTGCTCAAAAGGTGAAAAAACTAAAAGTGTATTATCATATCTGAACAAGCATATTAGGAAATTGTGGAAAAAATTACTTATACGAGTGACAGGCCTACTATGTAAATAGGATTTCCTAACATCTTATCATGCATTAAGTGCCACAGAAGGGGAAGGGCCAGACAAGGACATGTGGCTCCCACAATCCCCTCCTTAGATAACGGAATACTTTCCAGCTTCTGGTTGTTTCACAGTCACCTCAGCTGCAAAGAGCTCCCTTACCTGCAGTCATGCATTTCCTAGTAAATCCCACAACTTGAACTCTGTATCAGAATCAGCTTTCTCAAGAGTACATCAAGATTTTTTTTTTTTAAGGAAGGGTCTTCAAGGAATTCAGGGTCTTGCCACTAGATCAGACTTATAGTGATCTGCCTGTTTACAGCCTCCCAAGAGCTGGGATTATGGACACGTGCCCCTCAGCACACCCCAGGGGCAGGACTGACATTACAGGCCCAGGTCCGGAGATTGAACCCCTGGACCTGTGCCTGCTTTCAGGTGCTTTAATCCACTAATCTACATGGAAGAGTGCATCCAGAAACAATTACAATTATCTTCCATTATGCTGCCTATGAATTTAATAACCATTAAATCAAAAAAAGAAGCCATTTATTATGACTAAAGTGATAATATACCCTTAGATAAGAATCAACTGCTTTACACAAGTGTTCTGACTAATTCATGATGCTGCTTCTACAATATGGTGGGTCAGTCATGCAACCTGTAAACTAAACCAAGGAAAATACCTACAGAGTTTAAATAAATGGGTGAAATCTCTATCTCTCTCTTTCTCTCTCTCTCTCTCTCTCTCTCTCTCTCTTTCTCAATCTCTGTTTCTCTCACACACATAGATGATAGATACATAGATGATAGATAGATAGATAGATAGATAGATAGATAGAATCATAGATTCATAGATACATAGTTGTAGAAATAGATATGTCTCACTGTAATAATTTGTTTTAGTTTAAGCATTAGCCATGTATTTTAATCGCCCTTCATAGTTCTAAGCCATATTGAAAAGATGGATACTGAAGCTTTTTTTTATTTTTTCAGTACTGGTGATCAAACTCAGAACCTTGTGCTTGCCAGACAAGTACTTATGCCCCTGAGTTGTGTCCCCAGCCCTGGATACTAAAACTTATAATGAATCTGCCAATGCTACAACGAAAGACCATAGCTCTCATGGGAGCCTGGAACAAATTTACTTCTGACAGTTCTGGAGGCTGAAAGGTCAAGTTCAAGGTGACAGGAGAACTGACCTCCCGGAAGCGCCACGTTAGCGCCATCTGCAGCCTTCTCCCTGAGCCCACAGATCCTTTCCTCTACAGGAATATTCCATGTATTCAAATTTAAGGACAGGAGTACTGATGAATGAAGGTCCCCGCTGGTGGCCTCCTGATTTTAACTGAAGGCCACTGCAAAGAATTTAACCTTTCACACACTCTCCTTCTAATACTGAGAATGAAGGTTTCAATTCAAGAATTTTGGTGCAGCACAATTCAGCCGATAAAACCGGTTAACAATAACTCGCAAACATTGAGTGCAATTCCTTGCACACTTTTCTTTCTTATGCCTATTTTATCTCTCTGCCAAAGTAACATTTATCAGCCACCATTTACCTCTACCTGGCACAAAGCAGAAGTCAAGTATAAACTTCATCTTATTCATACTAGCAGCACGAGGCACAGCTAAGGAAATCGCTTTCCCCCTTGAACTCCCTCACTTTCAGGGCTTTCCATTTTCTTCCTACTTCACTTCACCTTTTGCTTTTTTTGTTGTTGCTGTTGTTGATTTTTGGTTTTTTTGTTTGTTTGTTTTTTGTACTTAGGACAAGGTCTCACTGCGTAGATCAGACTCGTAGTGATCCTCGTGCTTACAGCGTTCTAAGTGCTGGGATTACAGGCGTGCGCCACCACGCCCAGTCTCAGTTGCCTTCTCAGCACGCCCCACCAGCAGGACCAGCAAGGTAGGCCCCAGGGATGGAACTCCCTGCCTCTACATCTTTGTGTTTGTTCTTGTTGGCTTTTTAGTTGTTTTTGTTTTTATTACTAGGGATTGAACTCTTGACCTTATGCTTGCCAGGCAGGTGCTTATGCCACTGAACTATCTCTGGGGCCCTTCCTTTGGTTGTTTTTTTTTTTTTTTTTTTTTTTTTTTTTATAAATGTGAGCTAAATCTGAAGTGTAATCCATAATTCCCAAGAATACCAAATTTTGATCTCCAGCCCTGTTCTTTCTCCCAAACTCATGTATTCAATCATCTGTTCCACTTTCTATGTAACTCTCTGGTGTATAATACTAATCCAGCATATCCAAAACTAACTAAATTCCTGATTTTCATCCCCAAAACCTTCTCTCATGTGAACTAATGTCAACTACACCCTTCTCATGATTCAGCCTGAATTATGCATTTGTAGCTAAATCTTTTCATTTGACAACATATAAATATTACTATGGGTTTTTGAGCTTTAAAATTGTATTAGCAGAATACAAAAAGAAAAAATGTTCACCTCACATTAACAAATGTGACTTAAAGATATTAAAATTTGTCTTCCAGCATAAATTTATTTCAACACAAGACTTGGAATGACAAATCTAAATAAAGCCTTAAGTGATAAATGGAAATACCAAAACCAATTGCATCAATCTACAAAAAGAAGCATCAAAATATTAAACACCATTGAAAGTCCTGTGATGTTTCAGTCTTCTATTCTAAGGCATGACCTTTAATTAGATAGGACTGCAAAAACTGCCAGATTGAATTTGTAGTGTGACTGATGTACGGCGAAACAGAAGAAAGTACTAGAAAGGAAATAATAACCTACTTGCTTTTTCCCATCACTTTATTGTGTCTAAGAAAGTAGGCATTTTGATCTACCTACTAATTTCTATCCCTATCTCCTCCCTCCCCAATTAATTCTAATTATAACATCCATATTCTATAAAAGTTCACAACTGTTTAAGGAGAATGAAGTTTTCCATTGCAGAGCTGCTTAAAGCCTCATTAAACTTCAAGTTCCACTAAAGAAATACTAATCAGTTTTTACTTTATGTCCAGTACCTAGAACATAGTAGATGCTCATTAATAGAGAGAGAATTAAAACTTGCCCTGCAATAGTTATATCGAACACATTGTTAGCATCCGAAGTTGACAACTATCTGCAGGCAGGGACTAACAATCTGTGGATACTGCCATCTGGCATCTACGCAAGGAAACAGAAACTCCCAAACAGCTTTGCTCCAAAAAGGAGAACACCTTTGTCAATTTGAGTACGCACGGCTTCTGATTTGCTCTGGATAA
Source organism: Ctenomys sociabilis (assembly GCA_004027165.1). Lineage (NCBI taxonomy): Eukaryota > Metazoa > Chordata > Mammalia > Rodentia > Ctenomyidae > Ctenomys > Ctenomys sociabilis. Next base: position 47,536 of record PVKA01015197.1, read on the forward strand.
TATCGAGCAGCGTTCTTTATTTTCTTAACTAGGCTTAATCATGATACAAATATTCAGTTGGACATTAAGAAAAACTCAGAGAACTTTCTTCTCCTCTGTTCCAAGGCTTGCCTGCTCCCTCCACATCCCATTTTTTTTTAATCTGAGCTGAACTTTCTTCTGCACCAAAGTCTCGGTGCCAAGCTTGTATTCTTGTTTTCTGTATTCTGCTCTCTTCCAAATATTGCAATAATATACTAGAGCTGTCTCCTTTATGGCCTGGATCTTTCAAAGAGATCATAGAAAACAAATAATTTTTCTGTATTATAGAATATAGAACAAATATACCTTCAAAATGCTTTTATAACAGAAATTTGGTTGTTTGTATGTTGAAGGTAGATACTTTCCTGGAGCAGAGTGGAAGCAGTTTAACTTACTGCTGACATGAATAATGAGCAAAAATAGACTGAAATAGACAGGAAGCTACCAGATGGAATGCATCATTAATAACATCTAGCTCTCAGCCTCATCAAGAGTTGATTTGAGGGCATGTTTCTTGCTGTGTGTTCCTCCAGAGCTGCCAGTAATGGCTTTACTTGTATCTAAAATTGTGAGAGCAGGAACTGTCTCTTTTGTGCATTTTTCTTGTGTTTTCAGTACCGACCACAGTGCCAGATACACTGCTCAAGTATTCTTCAGTCTCAGTACTTGTGCTGAGTATTCAGTGAATTGGTCCATATAAAAGTTGGATTTTTCCTCTTTCTACAACTTTGATGAGCATGTGGGCAATTTTCAGTGTCTTCTGGATATTCTTCTAGTTTGTAGCCATCCCTTTCTATACGCACTCATCTTATTTGCATTTTCCAACCCACAACTTTCTGTGCCATTTGCTTTCAGTAGTCCATCAAGTGAGTTAGCAGTGTGTTGTTGAATGTGGGAGACACAGAATTGCAAAAGATTTTGTTTTCACTGACATTTTCAGAATTAATGCTGAATTTCACAAAAATTAAAGATAAAATATAGCTACAAGTGTATATATATATTACATAAACATCTACTCAAATATTCAAATAAATAAATGTGCCAATTTAAATAGACTGTATATCACTTCTAAAAATACTTGGATCCAGAAATGTTTCAAACTTCTGTGGATGTTTTTGTAGTTTGAAATATTCACTTATATACAATTGGATGTGTTGGGAAAGGACCCATTGATGAATACAAAATGCATTCATGTTTCACACACACACACACACACACACACACACACATGTATATATATATGCATACATATATATATATATATATACATATATATATGTATATATATGAAGGTAATTTTAAACAATTTTTTAAATAATCTTGTTCATAAACAAAATTTAGTCTTGGTCATACTTTTCAGTCTCAAGTTGGGGTCCTGAGTGAGGGTGAGGCAGAAAAGGGATGTTATTGAAATGCACTTCCTTATTAGGCACACAGGCTAAGTCACAGGGGGAAATGCAGTTCCCAGAGCTAACTAAAGGACTGTTGCTGGCAGAAGGCTACTTCCAGTCCCACCTTTTCAGGAAGCTGAGTAAGGAGAATCACTGGGGTGCAGAAGTTCGCAGGGCAAGTGGAAAAGCAGTGAACATTAACTCTAAAAATAATTTAAAAATTAAATTGTATGCAACATAATAAGATGCGTGCTCAACAGTCCACAATGCTCCCTAGGAATGATGGCAAATGAATGACTGTCCTGCACTAATATCATATTCTATTAATGTTTTTCAATTTCCTCAAATAATACAAATGAATTGATCAAAATAATATTTTCATATACTGTTATTTTTCAATATCATGAAATACACTATATATGATGTACAATATCAAGTTCATACTTATATCTTATCAGATTTTCAGGATTAAGCAATCTTAATTTTCCTATATTGTAGAAGTTGTATGCATAAACATGGCAGAATAAGCACATAGGTTGGAAGTAAATGCGATGCATGTTTACGTACTGTAGAGGATAGTGGCTCCATAAAGTTGGATAGCCAGCTGAGCTGACATATTTACACTCTGAAATGCTTGTAAGACAATGAGGCCACCTAACACATTGGTCAGAATGTATCGCTGTGCCTTAATCAATCAGTGACATTCTGTAAGCATCACTCACACTTCCTACCATGACATTTCAGGGGGGATAATTTAATGTATTGTTCTCCATTCTTCAAGTGTCAGCAACACAAAATCATGAACTGTGCCTTGCGCTTTTGTGTAATACTCAGGGTGCTCAACTTACAGCACCTACCTCAAAAATCCTAATTGAAGAAACAAAAGGGATTTGAAATAGCAAAATAGGTCTCTTATTTATTTGAATAGTGAAAAGTGGATATTACAGCATTGATGAAAGCAATTTAGTAGCTGTAGTAATGTGTCCCATCATTAAGTAGGAAGAATAAGAGTAAAGGCCCTGAGTACAGCTACAGATGCATCATATCACCATGAAGTTGGGCAAAATTACCTGAAATATATTCTGAATTATTTACATGTCATAAGTAATGATACTAGCAAAAAGGTGATGGAGAGTGATATTAATAATCAAATGAATTTTTTGAGTATGGGGTCATTATTTCTTACAGTTTCAAGTACTTTAAAAGCCGCTTGAATTTCTTTCATGGGGAAGAATATTAATAAGAAGCCATTATTCTACTTGTAAATCAGCATGTGCTCTTTGAAAACAGCATATATTTCCAGCATATGAAGGATATACTTCGTATTACTTAGAAACTTCCACCTAAATAAAAATATAAACTTCAATTTAAAAAGTTCCAACTAAGTTTAATGTTGAGAAAACTTGTTAATATGTATCAAAGAACACAACGCATTCATTCAAGAACATAACTCAAACGAAAAATTATGAAACATGGAATTGAACTCATTTCTCACTGTAATCAGCAGTGAGAATCAGTTCATTAGGAACCTGATCTCCAAATACATTTAGTTGAACAATTACCATAAGAAGGCCCAAACTGAAGGGCCAGAACTTTTAAGAAATCTGAGGCTGAGAGCCCTAGATTCAAAT
>PVKA01015198.1:7083-50694 GCA_004027165.1 Ctenomys sociabilis
AGAGAGAGAGAGAGAGAGAGAGAGAGAGAGAGAGAGAGAGAGAGAGAGAATGCATGAGAGCAGAGCCAGTTGACCCAAGAGCAACTGAAAATACCTAACTTGTTCTGCTGAGGCCAGACACCATCATGTCAATTCTCCAGTTTAGAAGGCAATTAAAATTAACAATTCCCACAGCCCCAAACCAAAAAAAAAAAATGTAGAAATTAAATCTGTGTTCAAAGAGCTTTTTTCAGCTCATTTTCAGCACCCCAAGAAAAATAAAAGTATTCATGACTATCACAGATGAAAGCAAAATGCATCTTATTGGAATCAGTTATTTTCTCCACTGAGGTATAAAATCTATATAGAAATTTGATACTATACTATAACAAATTGTACTTCTCATAGCTCTGTTGTAATTTTCTTTAAACCCTGTTTAATACAGTTTTGTTTTAATTGTTGTAAAAATGTTGTTTTCATGATTGTGAATCTTGTTCCAGTTCTTTTTCATCTATTTGTATACCAATAGTTAATATACTGGCTACCAGCTCTAATCAGGAAAATAATCTTGGAAACATCTTCATTCTGACAGCACAGTCATCAGAAGTGGCTGACTGCAAGCAAACCCTATTAGTGCAGCTCTCCAGTAAGCACGCTGTTTCATTGTCCGAATATTCTTTCCCATGACTCTGGATGAAAGACTCTTTCAACCTTGTAAACATCAGTGTGCACAGTCTCACTATTATGCAGTTTCGCATCCTTGGACAGGAAGGCCAGTTCACTGCTGGTGAAAGCTAGAGGGGTCCAAGTTATAATGGCTGATAAACCTACATTCTGCAGAGGAGGAAAGCACTTTCCTTTTTTTGCTACTTAAGAATGTGGCAGAAATGTATGCTGAGGTAGCCCAGTCAATCGTTTTTTTTTTTTTGTGTGTGTGTGTGTGTGTGTGTGTGTGTGTGTGTGTGTGTGTGTGTTTTGTAAATTTGGTCTCAGAATATTTCTGGAAGGGTGACATTTCGGAGAAGCCACTGCTGGGACCGGCTTCCATTGCAGTCTCTAATGCTGGGCACCCGGCTGTCCTCTTCTGTGGCTTTATCCAGGCACTGATTACTGTTCACATGCTGCAGGGTTAGTTTCATTGGGTCCCCAGAGTTGGTTGCCTTTTAAGTGGTGGCATTTGAATATGGTGATTGAGCCATTAAGTTTGGAAACATCCAAGCAAAGGTCATCTGTTCTAATTTCTTTGTTGACTGTATAAGAGAAAACCTGGTTACCTCCCATACCATGACAATTAAAAATCCCAACTTTTTAATTCTCTTTTCTAGCCATGTTATCTAGACACTGATTTGTTTCCACATTTCGAATCTCTCCAAGTGAGAAATAATGACATGGGATTTGAGAATCAGGGTAAATATTCTCTAGGTACCAAGAGAAAGATTTGCATTGTAGTTTGTGTCTCAGACCAAGTCTTGATGATATATCTCCATAATCTACCTTTGTAACACCTGGCGAAATTATATAGAAGAAATTTTTGAATTCACCCATCCACACTTCTGCAAGTCCCCTGTTATTTTTATTGATGATCTGCCCTGTGCCTCCTGGAAATGTGTAAGGTGTTGTTTTCTGAAACACAAGTCCAACATGTGAGCATGTAACAATTTCCAAAGTTCCTCCACACTGCCAGATCCTAAAGGAAATTTCTAGATTTTTCTCCTCCCCAAATATCCATTCCAGCATCATAGGTTCCAATTTCCTGAAAGTAATCTCTGTCTATTGAAAAAAGGCCTCCTGCCATTGTAGGTGTTCTGACAGGAAGAGTTCGATCACCTTTTCTTCTGTCCATTTCTCTTTGGGGAACAGGATACCACCGAAAATTGAGTTTCCAATTGAATCCACCATATGTCATAGCAGAGCCTGCCATGTACTCAAAAGTATCATCACTGATCACATCAGTGATAGGACACACCACTGTTCTTCTTTCATGTTTGATCCTGGCTAAGCGAGGCTCCAGCCATCCCACTGTGCACCCACAGTGGGCATCTAAGAAGGTGATCACTTGGCCTTTGGCGACAGCAGCTCCTTTCAATCTTGCTTGGATCAGTCTAGAACGCTGTTCCATTTGAATAACATGAACTGGCACTTTCAGTTTTTTTTTACATAACTCTCTAGAGGTCTTTTCAAAAAATCTCTTTTACTGGCATCATCTACTAGGACAATTTCTTCTACCATGTGTCTTGGTGAGTGATTAATGACACTATGAACAGTTTGAAGAAGTGTGCTCCAAGCCTCATTGTGGTAAACAATCACCACACTTGTTGTTGGAAGATTATCTGGATACACCTTTGTTTTACACCCTTCTAACCTAACATCTGGTAAACTTCTGTAGAGTGCGATCATCTCACTTGCCATTAAATTGAACTGATTGATTTTAAACATTTCTTTCATTTTCTCTTGATCCTCCTTAGGAATGACGACTGGTTTCCCCATTTCTCCAGGACCTTCATGAGGCTTTTGTACTGGCTCTAGAACATACCCAGCAGGAAATTCTCTGTCCTTTTTCTCATCACATTTGTTGCATTCACTGAAGTAAAGCAGCAGGAACATATCCAAAAGTACCCAAGTCAAGGAGGTGGCTAGGACCACCTTGCAATATGCAAATTTTCTCATGGCACTTTAAGTCAAATACAAAATTTTAATGCAAAGATCATGAAAATTATCCCAATCCAGCTTCATCAGAAATCATGTTCATACCCTTGCTGCGCTGCCGCGGCAGCGGGGGCTCCCCTGGGCCGACCAGGTGGTGGCGGTGCGGTCCTGCAGGCTGCAGTGCGGGCTACTCAGGCTGCAGTCCGCCGCGCCGCCTCCTCAGCCACTGAGATTCATTTCTATACTCATATCAAATAATACATAAAAGACAAGAAAACTGTATTACTTGAAAGATAATTTGATTGCTAAGACCAAAACCTATCAGTCAGGACCAAAGTGTCACCATGCTTGCATATCGTGGAAAGATGGGTGATCCATACAGATTTTCTATTTATGGAGCTTTCCTCTAGGTAGGCAGAGTAGAGTGCCTTCTTTCTAAATGGAGACATTGGGCGGGTGGTGCCTGAAGCAGCTTGGGTGTCCCGAGAATTTGAACCAGCTGATATTGTGCTAACCAATAAAAACCTGAATTCAGCTGTAGAGCTCCTTACTCCTAAGAGTTGTAAATTGGGGTCTGACTTTTATCAGAAGGTCAAAATGAAAAAGGGAACCCATGAAGAGAACATTCTAAATTACCAAGAGCTCATGAGCTTGTTCGATTTATTTATGAAGAGTAGGACCATAAATTCTAGAGGTAAAATGCCCATTTCTAAATTTGTAAGATGACTTGAAAGCAATTTAGGAAATCATTCTCTCTCCCTATTTGCCACTTGTCATTTTCATTCCTAGAATCCCATTGTCATTTTAATAACAATGACCACTGTTGGTACTCCTTTGTAAGATTTAGAAACATTACATGCTCATCCTCTATCTGGGAATCAGACAGAGGACCCATCACAGGGAGTAGGCAGTCACTGGTGGCACAAGGTAAGGGAGTAGGTCTGCAAACTTAAGTTGCTAACCCTCCAGGAGAGAAGCTTTAATATTATTACTCTACAACATAGGCAGTTGAGCTGAACCTCACTATCAGTCTGAATATCAAACATCTTAGACATAACATGGAACAGGTATTTTCCATCAAGTATTTATATGTTAAACTTTAAGTCCCTATAGAATATGAAGAAAAAAATTAAAAAAAATTAATAAAGAGATCCAGCGCAGCTCGGCCTGTGAGACCTCCCTGCCCGCCGTGCTGGAGAAACATTTCCTGGAGATCACTGGTCCCACCCCGCCACCCCAGACCCAGTGCAGCTCCACTGGTGAGTGAGGGCTCCAGGCTCCCCGTGCTGGAGGGACTGTTCCATATCTTCAGTATTTATTTAATAGCCATTGAATATCAGCTATTTGTCAGATATGAAAGGATAAGAAGTAAAAATAAGGCTGGCAATCCTTTGTAGCATACTTTAAAGGTGGACATTAAATTTAAATGTAGAATAGTAGAAATTAAGAGTAAATTTAAAAATGTGATATATTTAGTGATGAAAAGAGAAAAATTGCAAAATAAACTTCATTTTATTTGCATAACTGAAGAATCCCAGAACCCATGAAAATGTCATTTATTAACCTAGTGACACTTATTATATAGAGTCATAAATCTTAAGAGAAAATAGACCATAAATTCAGTAGAAGATAAACACAGGAAAGCAAGATGTTAGGAATTAAATTAAGGTAATCATATAATTAAAATGTACACTAATTAAGATTAAAATTAAAAAATTACTGAAAAATCAAATCATTAGGCATTAAATTTAAATTCTCAAAGTGTAAATTTTTGACAAATATAAATAGGTAATTTGAGAAAACAGGAGTTGTAGTGGGGGAAGATTGCAATGGCAAACAATACAATATAGGACACAATTAAAAGATTATTTTTAGTGTCTCCTAAAAGTCACATAGAAAAAGAGAAGGAGATCTGTCTACATCCTAAAGAGCAAAGAATTAGGCTGAAGCCTGGGATGCCATGGCAATGTCCTAATGTATCCAGCTGAAGACCTAGAGCACATAACACTGCCCTCACCATGAGTCCAACTGGATGCCAAGAGCCCAAGACAGCATCATGTGAAGGCCTATTTCATGGATCTGTGCTGTAGAGGCTCAAAGGCTACTGGTGAGAGCTAGAAAGTCTTTGTCAGTGGGGTGAAGGATCTGTGCTAGCAGGCTGAGAGATCTGAGGTAAAGCCAGGAAGTGATGCTCAAATTAAGAATCAGAGTTCCTTGCAAAGGTACCAGAACCATCCTCAGGGTCAGTGAAGTTATGAGCACCTCTTACATGGAGAATAGCTAATTTCCCATCAGAAAGGCCAACATGCCAAGTTTCTCTGGTAGACTTGAGCAGGGAACATCTTCAGAGCCAGGAAATGATGCTTGAAGTGAGGACCAGAGCAACCATAGCCTTTCCAGTGGGCCAGGGAGATGGCTCAGTGGAATAAGCGCTTTCCTAGCAAGTGCAAGGACCTGAGTTCAATCCCTGGTTCCACAAAAAAAAAAAAAAAAAAAAAAAAAAACAAAACAAAACAAAAAAAAAACCATAGCCTTTCTTAGTGACAACAAGGTCCTGAGCTCCTTTGATGATAACAGCCAAGTTCATCAGGAAATCCAGCATGACAAGGTCCTCCAGGAAAAACACCAGCTCCCGACACCTTCACAGCAACTTCCCTTTTTCTTTTGCTGTGCCTCTCATGCCTCCCACGGCAATACTTAGGTGGGCCTCCCTACTCCAAAACCATGCTGGTTCAGTTCATCTGGGTGTTACAAGTTGCCCACAAGTTGTCAGCAGGATTTCAGGGAAAACTAAAACATCAATCTAAAAAATATGAAATTCCTGCTAAAGAAACTGGAAATGGAAAATAAGTTTTAGTTTGAGACAACAGAAGAGGAGAAAGAATGGCTTCCTCCTATGAAGATGAACACATGAATTTGAGTCACCTTGTGCCCTGTCTGTCCACTTCCATCTGTTTTTGTGCCATGAACCTTTTACCACGCTCCTTCTCTTTCCTGAAATAGCTGTTGATTTCTCTGTTTCACTGTTTCAGTGTGGTACACCCATCCTTCCTTGAAATTTTCTAATATTATCACCTGTTAAAAATGTGTTATACCCATGATGACATAGCACTTATCAAATGATAATACAATCAAGGCATGATTTTACAATAATTTGTAATAATTGCATTACTGAATGCTCTCTTTCACTAGTCAAAAAATCCAGGAAAATAGAAATTGAATTCATTTTTACATATTGTATAGAAAGATAGATAGATAGATAGATAGATAGATAGATAGATAGTAGCTAGATATTAGTGACTATTAAAAGAGAGAAATAGAGAGATAATAGTCAAGGGAATCAAGGGAATTCATTCAAGTACTTACAAAGGCTGAGAGGTCACAGACCATCTACAAGCTGGAGACCTCGAGAGGCCTGTGACATGGTTGAACCTGTGCTCAAAGTCCTTGGTCCCAGACACCCAGAGAATGTACTTCTCACTTGAAGCTTAAGTTCTAAAAAGGCTTGGAGTTCTCCAATATAAGTCCCAGAGTCATGCTCCAGAGCAGGAAAGGTAGGGTATTCTAGCTCCAAGAAACAAAGCAAATAGCATAATCTGGAATCATTCTCACTGACACATCCAGAAACAAGCCATTTCTACTTCTCTGGACATCTCTTACTCTAGTCAAGTTAATAAAAATAGAAACTACATCATGTATCTATTTAATTCCTAGCATCTATCTTGGTCCCCAATACACAAGAGGTGCTTTATTTGTAAATTTGAAACAATGAATGTGGATAAGAAAATTCCAAATGAAATATGAATTCTACAAGTAAGAATTTAGAATAATGTGCAAAAATTAACTTAGCAATAACAATAAAGTCATGGAATGGGAGTAATTATTTCAGTTGATTGGAAAATATCTTTATTTTAAAAGAAAAAATAAGATTTAAATTGTAGAAAAAGAAAAGTATCTTTTAGTGGAATCTACATACCAAGAACATGGGGAAATACATTTAGAAAATAGAACCTTTCCCTGATTGTCAAGCTCGCAGATGAAGTATAGAACTAGGTACATAACGTGATAATATATAACGAGTAGTATCACAGAATAAAACTGTTAATGTTTGTTTAGAGAGATTATGATAATCTGTTTTAAACTCAATATGTGTATTCCTGGAGATATTACCAAAATAAAATGATTCTAAATGGAAATCCAACCCATCATGATGACACGGTGGACACCACTGATGCGACTTCAGCAGAAACACAGAGCACTCTTGACCCCCACCCCACATTCAGACCTCGCAGTTATTAACAGTGTTTGGTAGGTGTATCACACTTCATCATCAGCACTCCCTAGGAATGAAGATTTTGGCTTCTGTGAAATTAGCAGAGAAAATATTATCCATCATCTCACAGTATGCAACTCTAATTATTTTGAAATTGGTAGTCATTCTTTTACTGCTGGGTATACCCAGGGCTTTGGCCATACAAAGTACATATTCTAATACTATTCTAAACCTCCAGCCCCTGTCATTTATGGGAAAGGTGTTTTTTTCCCTGCATTTTCATATTTTACTTATTTGGTATAAGGTCTCGCTACACAGCTCAGACTTGTAGTGATCCTCCTGTCTCAACTGGGATTAAAAGTGTGTGCTACCATGCCAGGTTTGGGGGCCTGCCTCGTGCATCTGGAGCAGGGCCAGCATAGCATGCAGTTCAGGGGACTGAACTGGGGTCCTTGCACTTGCCAGGCAGGTGCATGAACTGTAGATCCATCTCTCCAGCCCCATATTTTTATTTTCATTCTTTTTCTTTTGTATTGAAAAGCATAATTACCTCAGTTTACAAAGGACTAAAGCAGGACTAGAATAATGAGTCAATCACTTCAGCCTGGGAAGCAGATATTTTCAATAATATTAGTGTTATATTATAAGCTCATTCAGGTATTTTTTTTTTTTTTTTTTGTCTTTAAGCATGACATTCTAGCACACGGTAATGATCATGTATTATGAACATAATGTGGAACCTTTTCTGCAAAGCTACATGACAAGATTTCCTCTCCAGTGAGAAATGGGTTGCCAGCTCTTGTCTTCTTTGCAATCAACACAGTTGTCTGGGGACTGTATATGAATGTATTTTCTTTCAATTCTGGTATTAATAATTTGTGTCCTTTTTTTGCTATTCATTATAGATTTTAATGATTTTTTTCTAAGAAGTAACTTTTTCTTTTTTTGTTTTTTGATTTTCTGCATTGATTTCTTGCTTTCAATTTCAATTAGATCTTTGTTCTAATTGTATTTAATTAATTCTATTTAACTGAATTTGAATTTTCTCTTTCTATATTAGTTTCCTAACTTGGAAACTTTTTTATTAGTACATATGTCCAAAACAAAATAACACATTACTTGTGTGGAGCTAGTACAGGTACATAAAACACCTTTATTGTTCCTATTTTTTGTGTGAGTTTGACAAAATTTGTTAGTTATTTTAGTGAAGACTTTCATCTCAGTCATTTCTCTCTCCTCATTTTGACCGTACATTAGTATTCCATTTGGGTCAAGAAAAAGAGTATGTAGGAGAGGGACATTATTTTAACAAACAGTAAAATGGACAAAAATGACTTAAGTTTGCCTACATAAAAGTAAGTTAAAGTTAAATTCACATTTTTTTTTTTGCAGAACCAGGGATTGAACTCAGGCGCTTACGCTTGCCAGGGAAGTGCTTATTCCGCTGAGCCATCTCCCTGGCCCCCACATATCTTGATATAATTAAATCATGCAAGAACTAGTAGTTCTATATATATTTCCATTGCTTTACTTGGGGCTTAATCTAAACTTTAATGCAAAAGAACAATTTATCAGGCATATGCATAGGTTTCTTCTCTGGAGTTCCTACCTATTAAAAAAGATCAGTGAGTAGCTATCATCAATAAAAGTCTGAAGCTGCCTCCAAATTTAACACTGTAGGAATTCTGAAGGAACTAATTGTATCATTTTTCTTTTGCCTGTGACTATACTCTTTTTTTTTTTTTTTTTTGTCTTTTTGAGACAGGGTCTCGCTATGCAGTTCAGGCTGGCTTTAAGCTCACTTTGTAGCTCAGGCTGGTCTCGAACTCACAACAATCCTCCTGCCTCAGCCTCCCGAGTGCTGGGATTAAAGACAGGTTTAAGTGTCACATTAGAAAGTCCATATACAATACAAAAATACAAAACAATCAGCTTACAATATGCAGCTTTAAAATATGTGATGAGCAATTCAATAAAATTATCAGGCTTCTCTTCTCCCGCCTTTTGGTCCACCGTTTTCCCCTTTTGTTCTTATTTGTGTCTTACACTCACTCATTTTCCATCATTGTGCTTTAAAGTGAGATTTTTATGTAATTCCACCTTGTTTCCTTTCTTAGATATTATAAATCTCTAACAAATTTTATTACTTCCGTTAGAGTCTGTAATACACATTTAGGCTAATTTAAGTTTATTTTCAAATACTGAAGTGTGTTTTTTGTTGTACAAGGCACAATTGCCCCGATACTTTTGTACATTTTTCTGGTTGCTGTCTTTCATTTCCCTTACACATAATCATTTACAAGTACCTCTATTGACATGTAGATTGTATATCATCAAACATGCTTGTTGTATGCTATGAATTGGTGCTGAAAGAAATGACAAGACCTGATGACTATATCTTCAGAGGTCTCACTGAGATTAGTCTCTCTCTAAGTGAGCCCAGAGTTCACATTTATTGAAGGCTAAAGGCAGGCTAAGGAATATGCATAACTACTTTGGTGAAAAGTAGTTGAACAAACAAACAGGGCACCAGTCACAGAAGCTGTTATCTGCGGCTTTGAATCCCAGCTTGCTGAAATTTACAAGAGACAACAGTTCTTCTTGGGTCCTGTTTATTGCTCCTTGTCCCCTTTGAACATTAGGCTTTTGTCTCATATCTATATATATTTCTAGACATACTCTCTTGCATTGTTTTCAACACACTCTCATTTGTTAAAACACGAATAAGAAAAGTAAAAGTCTCATTTCGTTATTCTTTCTTTGCAGAAATACACACACACATATAATTTTGCCTATATGTACTTTACCTAACCTACTAAAGATGATAAGATCATTTAACCTTTTTAAGATAACAGGATTGTTTAAGAAGTTTAGATTTATCTCTCTTCTTTCTTCAGCTGGCATTGAATATCTGTGTCTGCATAATCCTTTAGAAATCACTGGTATTGTTTTCGTGTTTTCATATATGATTTCAGTATTTCTGTGTAATGTTTTTCATACTACAGAAAAATATAGTAATCAGATACAATTTGCAATAATATATTCTTTCCTGTCTTATAGAAATTCCTTCTTTGATTTGGGAATATCATTAAAATTCTTAGCAGTTATTATATATTCTATTTATAAATCTCTTGAAGAAAAAAATGTGATGAAAAATAATAAGGAATCTGAAAATGGAGAAAGTCACAATTGAAGCAAGACTTGAATCCTCAAATAAAATGAATATTTTATAACTTCTTCTGCAACAGTCAAAGAATCCCGTATTTAAGGGAAGAAAAAAATACTTCTATTGTTGATAATCCAAAAAAAACCCCAGTATATTTTTGTGGTAATATTGCAGGCAGCTGAGCTAGATAAAAGTATCATAGGCAGTCAAACAAGGCCAAGCCCTCAAAGGAGATAACACAGGAGACAAGATACCTTAAAACTGTGGGATGGATGGATGCTCCTGTTGTGAGCCAGGCCTAAAGACCAAAGATGAAACAATTGCTAACCTTCCTAAAAGCATCTTGGATTGATCTTTACCCTGAGAAAGCCAGGAAAAATCATTATCTGATGGCTACCGGATAAAGTCCTGTTTACGTTCATGCCTGCTTGCTTCATGACTCCCTTCCCCATTTGGTCCTGGACTTAATTTTACCTGAGCAATGGTGCTTGTAATGCCATTGGTTGACTACAGTTTTGTCCCACCCCACATCCACCTATGGGAGTTCCCATTTTTTTTCACCTTAGCCCTACATGTTTTATACTATAAAAGTCCCAAGGACAACCTGCTTGTACTTCCCTCTTGTCCTTCTCTTGGCCAGGAGCTTTCTTTCTCTTAATAAATATATTCTGCTCATAACCTCTGTTTGTTCCCAAAATTCATTCTTTGTCTTTAGAAAATACAAACTCGTCCAGGTCAGGTTGGAAGTTTCACTTACCCTATATCATTTGGAGGTCTCATTATCAGTTTTTCCTCCCTATTACATTTGGAGGTCCGACCAAGATCATTGAATGGCTGTAGGAGTTTGCTTTTGTTTCATAGATTCTGGATTGGGACTTGCTTAGGTAACAGATTTTTATGCTTCAAATGTTGGTAGGTCTTTGCTCATTGCTCATAATTGTTCATGTTTTGCCTCATACAGTTTTGTTTCACAGCACTGTTAAAATTGCTTACAATTACTTATGCTTTTTGTCTTTATGTGGTTTTCTTAAAATATTGGTCAAAATGTTGTTGATAAATCTAAGTTAAAAGATGGAAATGTTATAGGGTTATGATATTTCTCTAATGGGACATTTTATGACTGTTCTGTACTTGTATATGTTGCATTTGAACTAGATGGTATATGTACTGAAATTCCTTGCTTGACTTCAGACAATAGCACTAGGCAGAATGCTAGTAAGCTTCCTAGTGGACTTTATGTAAACTTCTGTAAAATGGGACTTTAAAATCTAGCTCACACTTAGAAAATCTACATGCCCATCTATGAAACGCATGACTCCTTTTGCCAATTAAATGACATTAGGTCAGTAGCCATTCTTAAAGTCTTGGAGGACAGGTTTCACTGGGATAGACTGGTTCTGATCCTCCTCTACATGCTACAGGGAATGTCAGGCCTGATCTGTTTCACTTTCCTTTCTTTGACTCTACTCTTAATTTCTTCATCTCTTTGCATTTTCCTTTTTAGAGGCATATAAAACTAGTAAAAGTCTACAGACTGTCCCAACTAAGTGAAGCCCATAGAGAATGAATGTTAATGCCAAAGATAGGGAAGTCATTTTAGAAAAAGGACACATACCCCATCTCTGGATTAGATGAGACAAAGAGAACTATGCCTGTCCAGGAGAACACATAGAAAAGCCATGTCCTGGCTTAGTGTCCTGAGCAGGTCTCCTTTGGGAGGTTTCCCCAGTCATTCTTTGGTGAATCCCCACTGAAGTCTCTGGCTGATGGAATATTGACCAGAGAAACAGCTGGGTTCCTTTCTAGAGACCTCTCTTGTTATGTGGGCCAACAGAAACTGAGAACACCTGAGGGGTTATGGCCATACTTGAAGGTTCCTTGGTGAAAAGTGGCTCCTGACCACTGAAAGATCTCCACTTATTGTATTTTCTTCCTCTTTTTCTGCTAGTGAATGAGGAATTCTACCTGAGCTTTTCAGTAGGACAACAGAATGAGTCATTCCTTCAGAGATTAGGTGAGGCAGCTTGAAGTAGTTGACATTCTTTGGCAGCTACCAGGGGAATGTCTACATCTGTGTCTTGTATGTTAACTAAGAGTAAGAGATTTTTTTCGCCAGCTGTATTGTCTTTACCAACATGTATAATGTGATTTCTAGATGATAAATATGTTTCACCTGTGAGCTTTAAGGTTAAATCCTGTCCAGTTACTGAACATGTTTACTTAGGTGATTAGATGGGAAATAAGTGTCTGGAGACTTGGCTC
Source organism: Ctenomys sociabilis (assembly GCA_004027165.1). NCBI lineage: Eukaryota > Metazoa > Chordata > Mammalia > Rodentia > Ctenomyidae > Ctenomys > Ctenomys sociabilis. Next base: position 19,410 of record PVKA01015198.1, read on the forward strand.
AGGGCATGGGGCCAAATCCCTCCAGTCAATTGTTCTATCTCTAGAAATGATCTTTGTAGCCTGAGAAGTGCTCACTTCCGATTGACCTTTTATGCCATACTTATACTTCTTTATGTAGACATTCCTGTCACTGGACCAACTGTAATGTACACTTACAAATATTCAGTAAGAGTAAATGAAGGGTTTGTTGGATGTTTCAGGAGATAGGAATCATGTATCAGTTCGAAGGTGGATAGGCTGGTGCGATCTTGTTTCTGTTCTCTGCAACAGGAGCATTCATCTGCCCTGGAGATGGCTACTCAGGGACACCTGGTGGAGGAATCAATTAGAAAGAAGGTGGGGACATGAAAAATGTAATTTCTATTGAATTTCGGGTTATCTCACAGTCAGTCTCTTACTCCTTCAGAGTGCTTCATTAGGCACCAGAAGACATTTGATCGTTACACACTGCAAAAGAGCCATTTAATTCAAATATAATGCAGTGGAAAGTATCAACTGTGATGCTGGTTTTTTTTTTTTTTTTTTTTAACTAGAAAGATGATATTAAAAAAGAAAATGGTAAACATTTCCTATAAGCAAATGTTTTTTGTGCTTTAAGGTTATTGTTATTTAAGCTTTAAAATACAGATGTGAGTGACAGAAAAATCAGGCAGGTCAGCCTCACCCAACATTACTGAAAGTAGAGTTTCCCCTATTTGCCTTTCTAAAGAGCGGGTTTCTAGAACAGCCAAATTCCAGGCCTCTACTCGGCTACACCCATCCTCGACTGAGTTTATGCAAGGTCCTCAAGGAAAATATCCTTAAAAAAAAGAAAAAGACAATTTGAAACTTCCAGAGTTCATGTGCCTTAGATAACCCTGATAAGTACCCTGATAAGTACATTAATGTCTTTAGACAGTTTATTCAGACTTATGAACCAGATTGAAAGGATATTACATTAATCTTAAACCAATCTTTGACTTCTAATAAAAGGCAGCATTACAAGCTGATACACACTTAGAGAGAAATGTATTATTAACTTAAATAGCCAGATAGACAGCCAGTGGAACTACCTATACCAATGGGAGCCCAAGCAGGCAGACCTCTGCTCATCTAATAGCCAGGCAGGAGACTAGAAAAGACATTTCCTCTCAAGTGTGTATTTTTTAAGGTCTAAAATGAACTAAAATCAAGCCTTCTAGTTGTTTTAAATTTTAGCTATGAGAAAGATGAACACTGCTCTGATTTTTTGCAATGTTTAATAGATACACTGGTAAGACATACTTCCTAAAATGCTAATTCAATAGAAGGACAAATTACTCTTACAGATAAATTCATTACTCCATCAGCTCCAGATATTAAAAAAGAGCTACAAAGATAGCTTTTACTCCAGATAACTCAATTGATACTTTAGTAAAAACTGCTTCTTTAGTATCCTATAATTGGAACTGGGAGAAAACAAAGACGAAAAATGGCTGCTTTTGTTGCGGCCTCAAACAGACCCTAAGGTTGATTCTCTGAGCTCCAAGAAGAGCTCAAAGATGATGAGGCTCATGTGCTACCACCATCAGAAGACAGGCCACTGTAAGAGAGGCTACCTTAAGAGGCCCACAAGCCATGCCCTAACTGCCAATGCAGTCACTAAAAATGAAACTGCACCCTGTGGTGGAGCCCCCAGAGCTCAGACTCAGCTTCCCAGATGGTCCAGTAGGACTGAAAGGCCCTGGGCCTGCCTCCTGCCTCTGGCCAAACTTCTATCTCTACCTGCCATCTCCACAGAGGAGCCCTGAGTAATCGTGACTAAAGGAAAAAAAAAAATCCAACCTATTGCTGGACATTGGCACAGGTCTCTTTGTCCTTCTTCAACCCTGACTTTCCTTCCAGTCATTGTAACTCAATAAAAATAGACTTTAGAAGACATCTTGCTTTAGCTGTAACTGAGATATGGCAATATATTCAGGTTTCTAACTAATCAAAATTATGCTAAGACTAGTTTTTGCAAATGTTATAGTTGTTCATGTACAAGACTTAAAGGTTATTTCATTGGTTTAATCTGACTGAATGCTATGTATTTCATAAGTGTATAAGTTAGTCTGGTTGATTTCTGATGTATTTCAGATATGATAAATATGATAGAGGTATGACCTTTAAGATTATATTTCTCGAAAGCAACATTGCCTAATGTTGCATAATATATTGTATGTGTTCTAACTGGTAAAAATTACTAGACATTTTAAAAATAAAATGTTATCATTTCAGCCAATATTTATGGGTATTTTTTAATTAAAAGGCAAAAGCGTTTCCCTATTCTGTTACTTGTATGTTTTGTGTTCAAAAACATACAAGTAAAAAGCTTCCTGATGTCACTGTTTTCTCACAAGGGGTAACTACAAAAATATGCCATACTGTACTCAAAGTACTCAAAAATATTGACAGTAAAATAAAGTATTAATATAGTTCTCACAAGTTTTCAGAATTTAGAGATAATTAGAACTAAAGCTAGAGGGACTTACAGCAAACTGTCAAGACTCCATAAATAAAGGAGTCTAAGAGCTAAGGGGTTACAATTGCTATGCCTCGGAAAAGTGTATACATTTGCCTTTTAGCTCAAATGCTCATGCTTTGATTATACATTCTCTAATTTCTCAGAAAATTTGTTCTTTCCTAGAGGATACCAAAATCTATTAAGTTAAGGGTTTACAAAAATAAATTTGTTTCAGTTGAGGTGTTTCATAGTAAAAAGCATACAAAATAAAATTATGAACAAAAAATGAGAATAGTGCCTCTGATAGTCTACAGGAAAACAGAGAAAAAGTTAGGTTTCTCTGGATATAGACATAAAGGAGGGACATTTCAAGCAAAAATGTCCAAAGCTGCTAGCTAAGGAAAAAAAAAAGTGTTCATGATGGAGTCAAAAGAAGTTTCAGATTGAGATTGTTATGGGTATTCCCCGCTGAGTCTGAGGGAACTCATGTTAACTGCCAATATAAGGAGAAAACTTGTTAGACATTTAATAGATGCTCATGAAAATTTGTCAGCAGTTACCCAGCCAGGAGCCCCTCTTGTCAACTGGAGAGTACTCAGGGTTCTCCCTAGGTCTGGCAAAACATGTGCCCCTACTAATAATAAGAGTCAGTGAGAAAAATGAGATTAAACCTTACATTTAAGATATCTCTGCTAATAGACCTACAAAAATTTCTTACTAGTCCTTTTATTATTACAAATTTTAAATGCTTGTTACATTCCAGATTCTTCTGCTAATGTCTCAATAGTTGTTCAAAACATATCAAATAAATGTCATGTGAGATGTTGAGGTCCCCTAGACCATATCTTTATCATCTTTATGGAAAGTCATTACTGTCTTCTTAGTAAAAATCTTTGACTATATTCATAATTGTTGATCTTATTATTTGGCACATGCATGTTTAATAGTTTTTTTGGCTTTGTCTCCTCCAGACTTAAAGCTGTTTTGACTACCCAAGATAAAAATGCCTATTATCTATCGATGGCTTTTAGATAGAACCTCTGAAGAGTATATCTGACTACTGATCAACCACTATGACACTTTTCAGCCTGAAGAAGTTAGGGTAGTCATTGCCCATGCTTCCTTCATGGCGGTTTGGGTTACTTCTTCAGAGGGGGGGATGTTGCAGGCAGCCGAGTTAGATAAAATTATTGTAGGTAGTCAGTCAGGGCTAGTCCCTCAAAGGGGATAACACAGAAGACAAGATACCTTATAATTATGAGAGGGATGGATGATTCTGCTGTGAGCTGGACCTAAAGACCAAAGATCAAACAAATGCTAACCTCCCTAGAAGTTAGCATCTGGGATTGATCTTTACTCTGAGAAAACTAGGAAAAATCATTATCTGATGGCTACCGGATAAAGTGCTGCTTTATAATCATGCCTGCTTGCTATGTGACTCACTATCCCATTTGGACCTAGACTTAATAAATTTTACCTGAGCGATGGTGCTTGTAATGCCATTGGTTGACTATAGTTTTGTCCCATCCCATATCCACCTAAAGGAGTTCCCATTTTATACTATAAAAGTTCCTGGAAGAGACAGCTTCCCAGGGGCAACCCCCTCGGAACCCCTCTCCAGTCCATCTCTCAGCCAGGAGCTTTCCTTCCCTCAGTAAATATATTATGTTCATAACCTCCATTTGTTCGTAAAATTCATTTTTTGGTTTTAGAGCATACAAACTCATCCAGGTCAGATCAGGAGTTTCAGATTGCCTGTATCATTTGGAGGTCCCAATATCAGTTTTTCCTCCCTATATCAGTAATATGCTGTTTTTCAGTTCCTAGTCATTTCACTGAGAATTCCTACAATGTACAATGATAAAAAAATTAAGGCTCTCATGAATGAAAAATAAAGAAAAAGGAATAGGAGTGGTCATTGATAGGGTATTGCTATACACCTATGGTTAATATTGGAATATCTATCATGTCCTATTATGGGCAACTCAGAATAGGTACCAGATCAGCCAGAGTGGAATTTAAAAAGCTTTTTATTGAGCTCAGGGCCACTGGTCGGCTCTCATGCAGGAGAGGACTGAAAGTCAGCTAGCCCAGGAAGCAGAGGGACTTCTAAAACATAGAAACACATTTAGTTTGGTAAACAAATATGTCATCTGACACAAAATGTAGCCTTTAATACCCTGAGGTTACAAGGAGTGAAGCTCATTTAGTTTTTTTTTTTTTGAAGTCATCTCTGTAAGCTAACTTTGTTTACAAGAATTAGAGAGAAAAAAATTTTGTCTTAGCAAACAGCAAAAAATGGCTACTAGTTACCAAACAACCTAGAACACTGGTGAGTATACATTTTTTACACAACAAAAAGAACCCCCACAAGATTTACGTTTATAGCTTAAAATATGAGTTGACCCATTACCATCCTTGTAATTTGAAATGAGAGGCCTGGTTAATATATATTAAAGGAAAATATTTGCTCAAGGTTTATGAGTAGAAAATAGTAGAGATGAAAGAAGAGGATAGAAATCTGTAGCCTACATAAGGCAAAAAATCTTAGTGTCAGCAAAGTAAGAGTGGATAATGTTACTCTACTATAAAGCCTAAACTGATGGAAGATTCATGTGATCTTGACATGTATTATTTATTGAATACAGTAGTTGAAAACTAAAAATGTGTTTGACTACTGATCAACATGCACCTTCTTCCAAGAAGAAATTGCTGAAAAAAATGAAATACTAAATCTTTCTAATATCTGATTTTAAGAAAACTAAAAAGAACATACATTAAATTATGTATTAATTTAAATTAAAAAGAACATACTTCTTTATCACAACTGTGGAGGTAGATTAAGCAAAACTGACTCAAACTCTAGCAACATTAAATTCAGGAAGCAAATATTATTTAAATTATGTGTTCTTTGGCAGAAGTGCAGTTTATGGCAGATAAAATATCATTGTTCCATATTTTTTTTTGTTTTTCATTCATTTGTTTTTGGTTTCAAAAGTATGACTTTTACATAGACTTTTTTTAGGAGGAGAATAAGTAGAGTGAGGACAGATATTTGTATTCTCTAGTGGTACTGACTAACGTAATGAAAACTACAGGTTGTACATTTCTTCCATTCCAACTGCTTGCAAAGTTTTTATGTCTTATTTACATTAGGATAACTTGTGAAATTAAAAAATATGTATGATGATAGATCCACTCCACCAATTTTCACTTAAACCAGCTATGATGTAGTCTAGACAGAATATATGAAAAAATTCTGTTTGTAAGCTAGGAGCCCTTGAGAGAAGATGAAGCCCATGTCAAGAGCAGATGTATTGGACACAATTTTAAAGCATAATTTTAAAGATGGAGGTAGATAGCAAACATAAAATATTATATATTAAAAGGAAAAACTTACAAATTTCAAATTCTTGAATGCTTACTTAAAGCTAGGAATTGTCCTGAAAGCCATATATATTAGCTTACTTTTAGCTGTAGATCTGAGAAAAGATATCTCAGGCAAGAAGAAATTGAGGGAAATAGATTCCTAATACTGAGTTAGTGTGTAACACTTATGCTAGATTGCCAGGTATGCTACAGTAAGGCAGTAGAAGTAGATAGAAAAGGGGCTGGTGAGATAGCTCAGTAGTCTAAAGTGATTGATTAGGCAAGTTTAGGCAGGCACAGGGGTCTGTGGCACAGTCCCTGGCACCGCATGATGGCTGAGCAGGATGAAAAATAAATAAATAACTAGAAAAACTATGCTGCTGCTTTTAATATGTGATGAAAAAATAGATAATATCTTCAATATTCATTTAATGATTATTGAATGCCATCTATTTATCAGACAACACATGGTAAGAAATGAAAGCAAAACTGACAGTCATTTCTAGCATAATTTAAAATATGGACGTAGATATTAAACATAGAATAGTATAAATTAAGAAGAAAAACTTACAAATGTGATACATTTAGTAAAGGAAAGAAAAACATTGCACCATAAGGCTTATTGGGCTAACTGTATAGTCCCAGGATCCATAGAAATGTTAATTTCTATAACATCTACTAAATGTTAATCTAGTAACATTTGTTAAAGAAATATAACTCAGTGGAAAGAGTAGTAGAGAGATAAATATGGGAGGGCAAGTTCTTAGTATCGAAGTACAGTAAACATATAATTGAAGTATACTTCAAATAAGGTTAAAATAAGAAAAAGACTGAAAAATATAAAATCATTTCTGGAATTAACTCTAAATTACCAAATTTTAAATCATGGAAGAGAAGTATAAAGAGAAAATTTGTGAAAGAAAGATTCACAGGGAAACCTAAAGCACCATTCTAAGAAATATGAAGTTCCTGAGACAGAAACTGGAAATGGAAAAAAAGCTTTTGTCAAAGACAGTGGAAGAGGAGAGTTGACTTTTCCCTATGAAGAAAGACGAATGCATTTACTGGAGTGTCACCTCGTGCCCTGTCTCCCAACCTCCATCTGTTTTAGCGCCATGAACCTTTTACTATGTTCCTTCTTTTTCCTGAAATAGCTGTTATTTTCTCTGTTTAATTATGTTTCAGTGTTCTATCAACCTTCCTTGAAGTCTTCTAATATTATCACTATTAAAAATGTGTTACACAACATAACACTTATCAAATGGTAATATGGTCAAACCATAATTTTACATTTATTTATAATTTTTGGATAACTGAAGCCTCTCTCACCAGTCCTAAGGCCCAGAAAAATTCAAAGGGATATTGGTAAAGGGTGCCTTGAATTTCCCAACCATGATATGTCATCAGGATAAGTTAAATTATTATTTTACTTAGAAATAGACTTCAACAGGAATTACAAATAATTATCTGGGTGCAGGAAGAACCCTATGATCTTTCCTTTCCTTTTTTATAACATTTGTTTAAAATATTCCTAGAGATAACTGCAGAAAGGCATCATAATTTACTTTTATCACCTAGCAAGCTTGATTATGAAAGCTTTTGAGCCTTTTTGTCGTGCTGTGAGAGGGCTTTTAAATTTATTTTTTAATTAGAGCATGTTTGTAATACAGGATAGGGTCTTCATTTTGGTAAATGAATACCTTCAGGTAACACACTTCAATCATTTCTTTTAGGCAGTATGTTGAGCATGTTGCTGAGGTCTAGTTTAAAGCACCTGGCTGCTTGCTGAAGAATCACATTATTGACCTTCAAAGTACACAGTGATGCCAGGGACCTTTGAAGATGTGGCATGAGCTTCACTATGGAGGGGTGGCCTTTAGTGCATTCTTCCCAAAAAAGGCTTTACAGAGACATGATGTCAGAAAGATTAAGGAATATGGATGCTATCAAAAGAAACTCAGATGGTGAAGGTGTTGCAGGTAAGAACCTGCATGTCACCGTTCTCTTCCTTTGGTGTATCCAGGGTAAGCTTTTCCACACTGCTTGTTTTCATGGAATTTGTACTTGGGTTCTAGGGTTTGTATTTGCATGCTTCTGAATGGACAGGAAGTCAGTGCAGCTAACCTGTCTTCATTTCCCCTAGACAGTTTCTCTTCAAATCCCCCAACTCATATGGTTTGAATGTAGTAGGAGCTATGATAGGCACATCTAATACTCAGTGACCAATCAGAGATGATCTACAAATGAAGCTTGCAGCTTGTTTTGTACAGGTGGTCTCATTTGCACATTAAGATCAAGAATCCAAAAAACTTTCTCTGCACTGATGCCACAATATATATTATCAGGGTTTCTCTAAGTATTCATCTCTTTATTCTTAAGTTTCATCTGTAACATTTGCATTCATTTTCAATTTAATGATATGTTTTGATTATGTTGGTTTTTAAATTTTATTTTGTTATACTTACTAATTGGATAGGATAGGTAACAATACCCCCAAATGAATTTTTGATAATAGTTTTGTTTTAATTGTTGAGAATTTTTACCTAGCTTCTATTTACATTCTTGGTGAATATACTTAATCTTTATTTCTTTGTTATAGAAAGTACTTTTTAATTATGTTACATTCTACAGTTTGTAATTATGATGTATATTTTTAAAGGATTGCTGCTCAGCTGTTTCAAACAACTTGTATATCAGAAATATACTTTTTTAAATGTATTTAGTACAGGGTCTCACTACACAGATCAGACTCATAGGGATCCTTCTGGTTTCAGCTTCCCAAGTGCTGGGATTACAGGCGTGTACCACCATACCCATGCTCAGTGGCCATCTCAGCATGCCCTGGGGGCAGGGCTGGCACAGCACATGGGGCACTGAACCCCGGTCCTTGTGCTCTGCATAAGCACTTAGTTTCGTCTACTGAGCTAGCTATCTGGCTGTCCCCAGAAAATATGAATTTCCTGTTTTAACAATATATCTGTATGTATCCTACAATAATTATAGATTATATAAAGTAATAATTATTAGCAATACATGTTACTAGTATAGTATATATAGCAATAATTATTAATAATAGATGTTTGCAATACATAATAGTTACTCTTTTTTTTTTTGTCTTTTTTTTGAGATAGGGTTTCACTATGCAGTTCAGGCTGGTCTTAAGCTCACTTTGTAGCTCAGGCTGGTCTCAAACTCACAACAATCCTCCTGCCTCAGCCTCCCTAGTGCTGGGAAATAGTTACTCTTATCTTGGGGAATTTATACATATACATGTTGAACATTGGTCATATTTTATTCCACCTTTCTACCTACCCCCCCATCCAATAACCTGTATTCCTTTTCTCCTTGTTCCCTCTTTCCTTAATCTCCTTCATCATATTTAAGAATCTATCTTCCTTTTTTATGTATTTACTACAGGGCCTACAGGGTCTCACTACAAAGATTGGACTCATAGTGATCCTCCTGTTTTCAGCCTCCCAAGTGCTGGGATTACAGGTGCACACCACCACACCCAGTCTTAAAAATTTATCTTCTATTTTCCTGTCATTTTTCCTTTATTGTGTTTATTTACGATTTATGCTTGTAATTTGATAGGAAATCTACAATGGTCAACTTTGACTCTGCCTTATTCACTTAACATGATAATCTCGAAGTCCATCTATGTTCTGGTGTCTGAGATGTTTTTATTTTTATGGCTGAAAATATTCCATTATGCTCATATATCACATTTCTTCATTCATTCTTCTGATGATGGGCATTTCGGCTATTTCCAGAACTTACTGATTGTGAATTGTGACATTAGAAACATGTGCATGAACATATAATTACAGTATTAAACGTTTAATTCTTTTAGGAATACACCCATGAAAGGAATATATGGCTTGATGATATATCTGTTTTTTGTTTTCTAAGCATCTCCATTCTGGCTTTCTTAGTGGTTGCTAGATACAATCAGATTTACCCACCATTCTTTAAGACTGAATAGGGCAATAAAACTCCCAACCTGAAAGTTACCTGGGTGGAATCTATGTTATCTAAAACTGAAGAATGAACTTTAGGAACAGTGGAGGTAAGGAGCAGAATGATTTGTTGGGGAAAGAAAGAAAGGTATAGAAAAAGGATCCAAGTGGATTGAATATTCCTTTTCTAGGGATTTTTATAAAGCAAAACCATGTAGTGAGGTGGATCTAAGGTGGAAAGCATGGTAACTTTCTAGGTAGGCATGAGGTAGGATAAAACTGTGGTCAACTAATAAGATTATAAGCACACTTGCACAGGTAAAATTGGTTAAATCCAAGACCAAATGGGGAAGGGAGTTGGCAAACAGGTATGAATGCAGAACAGGGGCTTTTTCTATAGGGGGCTAGGTTAGTGACTGTTCTAGGTATCCTCAAGGTGAGAGATCTATTTAGAATATTAATCCCTAATGTCTACCCCTAGAGATATGCATTTGTGTGATCTTTTATCTTTACGTATGACCTACAGCAGAGGTGTCTGTCTCTTTCAAAAGTTGTAAAGTTGTCTTTTATATTATCTCCTTGAGGTTCTAGCTGACTGCTTATCTAGCTGCCGGTAATATTTGCCCCTCTGAAGAAGTAACCTGAACTGCCAACTGCCTTAAGAAAAAAATGGATGATGACCACTCTGGTTTCTTCAGGCTGACAGAGGTTGTGTAAGTACTGACCTGCAGTTAGAGATACTCTCCAGAGGTTCTGTGTAAAGGCCACTGATAGACACTAGGCATTTTTCTCTTGGGTAGGCATATACCTTTGAGTCTGGAGAAGATAAAGCCAAAGAAACAATTAAGTGTCATGGGAAAAATAATAACATCAAGAGGATAATCATAATTACAGTCCACACTAATTTCCACCAAAGAAGCTTCCCATAAAGATGATAAGTAGAGGGTCTAGGGGACTTCAGCATTTCATGTACCATTGATTTGATGTCTAGTATTTTGAACAGCTATTGAGGCATTAGCACAAGGATCAGGAATCTAATAACCTTCTTTAAAAGTTTATAATTAGAAAAAGACTCTCAGGGGCTGGCCAGATATTTCAGTGGACTAAAATACCTGCTTAGGGAGGCACAGAGACTGGAATTTGATCCCCAGAATGTTGTGCTGGCCTGCCTTCAGGGTGCACTGAGAAGGGGACTGAAACTGGGTGTGGTGGCATGTGCCTGTAATTCCACCACTTGGGAGGCTGAAAACAGGAGGATCACTGAGGGTTCAGTCTGTGCAGTGAGATACTGTAGACTTTACTAAAAACATAAAAAAAGAAAAAGACTAGTCAGAAGTTTTTTTAAAAAAGTCAGTTAGCAATTCTTCTAAGAAAAAATTGAAAATCATAAAAACCCTCTTATCTAAGGTTAATATATTTTTAGTATTATAATATCTATAAGTTTTTTGAGGGAGCCTTGACCAAGTTAGTTGGCAATTTTGTTTTTCTCTTAATTCTTCCATTTAAAAGTGAACTTGAGTCATAATGATCTATAGAATACAGAAAAAGCATCTTTCAGGTCCAAAACAAGTTCTAGTGGAAGGAAGCTAACTGAGTAAAGAATAAAAATTAGGCACAGTAGGGTGACTACCATAGCACAAACAGCTCATGAGTCCTGGACAGGACAATATTCATATCTGTCTCAAGCAGCCTTTGATTGTGGGATTTAATCCCTCTTCTAGCTTCCATGGCCATTGGGAATTGCCTCAAATAAACTGCCCTTGCATGTCTCACCAACACTATTATTACTTGGGGCACAGGAATGGCCAGACCTTGGGGGCTGTCTTCTGCCCAAGTCTTTGGAAAACAGCACTCTCCAGTTTACAAGTGATGCCACTGGCTTGCTAACCCATTGACAAATCTGCATGAGCATCCATCAAAACTTTAACAGGAATCTAGAAGGCTTTTTTTAAAAAGCTTTTTTTATACCTGTAAGAATATGCACTTGAAAATATCTCTTTCAATCTCCTGCCTGGCTATTATATCAGCAGGAGTCTTGGATAGGAACTGTTTGGGAACAGTAAGTTCCAGTGGGAATGGAAGTTTCCCTGGCTGTCTATCTTTTGACTGCTTAAAATTAACTGTATGATATTTATCTCCAAGTATAATAGCAGCTTCCATTGAAGCTTGTCTCTCATTAGAAGTCAATGCTTGTTTCAACATTAACATTACATCTTTTCATTATACTATGTAAGTCTGAATAAATGCTCTAAAGACATCAATGCATTTATCAGAGTCATCTGAAAATTTCCAAGATCTGATGGTATCTGTTTCAGGACACAGAAAAAGACACATGAACTCTGGAAGTTCTAAATTGTCTCTTAACTTCTTGTAAAAGATATTATCCTTATGAAGCTTTCATAAACTCAGTTAAGGATGATTTAGCCGGTAAAGGACTGGATTACAGCTGGTTTAGAAGCTTAACTTTCTAGACTAGAGAGGTAAGTAGGGGAAACCTCACATTTTGTAATGGTGGGTGAGGCTATTATTAAGGCTGTCTTCTCCTTAGGCTCCAAAGGTTGGGGAGGAGCAGCCTTAGGTTCTAGGATAGTGAATGCCTTAGGCACCTGAGTGGCCTTGTTCTCCTGTAGCTCACATCTGCATTTTAAAAGTAGGTATAACTCTTAATGCAAACAAAATCTGAACATAAGACCTTTCTGACCACTTTTTTCTCTTTTAAAATATCTTTCTAATTGTAAAACAATATCAAAATTAATACTTTCCTCTGCATTCCATTTTTAGCAATGTAAAAATGTAAACATTTTTAGCAACTGGACAAAATTTAAATTTTGAAGCTTATATGTTATATTTATCATAAAGCTCTAGGGTGTATGTGGGCCACATACACATGCAGAAAACTTCAACAGCTATTTTTCAGCAGGCAAGACTCAGGCATCTTCTAATACTTAAAGATGCACTCTAGAAGAGTCAGTGACTGTGAGATTATATACATAGAAACCAAAAAGAAATGATTTTGAGTTTCTTTACCTTATTTCTAATTGATTCCCCTCAAGGTGTCCCTTGAGTAGACCACTTCAGAGCAGGTGGATGCTCATTTGGAGAAAGGGGAGATACGATCAAACCAGCCTATCTACCCTCGAAGTGGTACATGATTTTATCTCACCCAAAACCTCACAAATTTACTTTTATTGAATATTTGTAAGCGTAAGTCACAATTGGTCTGGTAACAGGAATGTCTACACAAGGAAGCATAGCTATTGCATAAAAAGATGAGTTGGAAGCAGAACAGTTTTCAGGTACAAAGGTCACTTCTATAAACAGATGGAACAATTGACTGGAGGAATTTGGCCCTATGCATTGAGCCAATTCTCCAGACACTTTTGTTTTCCAGCTAAGCATATAGGTAAACATTTAACAATTAGACAAGATTTAAATTTTCAATCTTTCAGGTTAAACTTACATTTATCATTGAGCAATCACATTTTATATGCTGTTAAAAGCATATTATTTAAGGCGGATGAAAAATCTCTTTCTTGCCCTTAGCATATGTAAGGTACAAATGCAAATCATTTCCCAGGTAGCTGCTCTAAAATGTAAATTGCTGCAAGCTACCTCGCTCTAATTTCTGAAGGGGTGGCTAATTAAATGGTTTCATTTAAAAGATTAGGGAAAATTTCTAGTTTACTATCAGAGACAGATAAAGGTACAATAGATAATTGGAGAATTTTCAGTGGTCAGGAGCTAGTTTTCACAAAGTACCTATGGGTATCTACCAAAGAGTAGCAAGGACCATGATCCCTCAGTTGCTCTCAGTTTCTATTGGTCCACAGAACCAGAGATCATTCTCTAAAAAGCAATGCAGCTGTCCCTCTTGTCAACATTCCACGAGCTATTGGCTTCAGTGGGGTTTTACCAGACAGATGCTGGGGAAGCCTGTCCTCTGCTTCAAAGAGTGGAAATTGCTCTATGAGCATTTACTGGCCAGAAGATAAGTACTGTTTGTCCAAGTTCTATAAGGGATAGCTAAAAGCCTAGACAACATTATCTAGCACTTTACGGTAAAGGTTTTAAGGTCCACAACTTATCTCTTGTGCTTCTAAACGAGAAGATCCTTTAGAGGTCTTTCCTTAAACTAAAAGTGTTTTGGTTCCATAAGTGTGCTGCTTTTGGAGATAGCTCCTTCTGGTGTCACCTAGAAATTAGTTCTCACCACTATGTCTCAAGATTAGCCTGTACAGAATCCTAAGCCAGAACATAGCTTTTGTCTGTGTTCTGATGAATGGGCATAGTTCTTCTCATCTTCTTTGACCAAGAGACTGAATATGTGTCCTTTCTCTAAAATGATTGCCCTACTTTTGGCTTTAGAAAATGCTCATTTTTCTATGGGCTTCACTTAGTTGGAACAGTTTAGAATTTATCTAATTTTACATGGCTGTAAAAAGAAATATGCAAAGAGGTAGGAAATATTAGGAGTAAGGCTAAAGAAAGGAAACTGAGAGCAGGTTTGACATTTCATTTAGCATGTAGAGGAGAACCAGAGCCAGTCTGTCCTAGTGAAACTTGTCCTTCAACTCTTTTTATTTATTATTATTTTTTCTCTATTTTAGGGAAGGGTCTACAGGGTGTTCAGGGTCTCATTACTGGATCAGACTCATAGTGATTCTCCTGTTTACAGCCTCCTAAATGCTGGGATTACAGGGGCATGCCACCACAGCCAGTCTCAATGGCTGTGCACCCTGGGGGCACCTCTGTGCATCCCGGGGGCAGGGCCAGCACAGCAGGCCTGGGGATTTCACCCCAACCCCTGAGCCTGCTTGCAGGCACTTTAATCTGCTGAGCTATTTGGCTAGCCCTCTCCAAGTCTTTTTAAAAAAATCTTTTATTTCTTTATTTGATGCAGGGTCTCACTGCACAGCTTGGATTCATTGTGATCCTCCTGTCTCAACCTCCCCAGTGCTAGGATTACAGCAGTGCACCACCACACCATTTTGGTGGCTGGCATCTTGGGGTCTGGGCCAGAAGGGCATGTGGCACTGGGGATCGAACCAAGGTCCTTGTGCTTGAAAGGCAGGAACTTAGACACTTAGCTATCTCCCAAGCTCCTTTAAGAATCATCACTGATCTAATGTAATTTATTTGTTGAAAAATGTCCCATGCTTTACTATACAGGCATGGAGGTTTTCTATGTCTGAGCTAGATCTGAAAAAACATATTTTACATAAGTTTATGTTAAAGTCTACCTGGGTACTTTCTAATGTTATTTTCTGTAGTGTTTTTGTCTGAAGCAAAGAAAGGAATATCAGTACATTTAGTGACTAGCTCAAATGCAACATGCACAAGAACAAAAGTCATAAAATGTCCCATTAAAGAAATATAATAGCCTTGTATTATTCCCATTTTAAGCTATATTTATCACATTTTAACAAAACTACATAAAAGTTAAAACACAATTATAAACAATTTAGCAGAACTATATGAGAAAAAACTGAATGAGACAAAACATAAGCAATTATGAGCAATGACCAAAGATATAAAAACTGGAAGCATAAAAATTTGTTTCGTAATGGAATTCCAATCCAGAGTCTATGAAACAAAAGCAAAATCATACCTCCATCCAATGATTTTGGTTGATGACATCCAAATGATATAGGGAATGAAACTTGCAACCTGAGGTATACCTGAGCCGAGTTTGTGTGCTCTAAAATTGAAGAATGAATTTTAGGAACAATGAAGGTTGAGAACAGAATATAATTGTTGGGAAAAAAATGATCCTATCTAAGAGAGACAAAAGGGTAACTTGAATAGATTTCCTCTGAATCTGTCTTTTGTAGGATTTTTATAGAGAAAAAACCATGTGGTGAGGTGGGTCTGAGGTGGAGAACATGGGAACTCACTAGGTAGGCATGAGGTGGAACAAAACTATGGTCAACTAATAAGATCACAAGCACAATTTCTCAGGTAAAAATTGATTTAATACAGTACCAAATGGGAAGATAGTCACATAGTAAGTAGGCAAGAATATAGAACAGGGGCTATTGTAGGGGGCTGAGTTAGTGACTTTTCCAGCCATTGTTAAGGTGAGGGGCATATTTAGAATATCAATCCCTGATGTCTATCTTTAGGGAGATACACATTTGTTTGATCTTTTGTCTCGAGGTGTGGCTAACATCAGAGATGTCTGTCTCTCTCAAAGTTGTAAAGTCATCTTGTCTTACATATTGTCTCCTTGAGAGCCCAGGCCTGTCTGATTGCCTATAATATAACTCATTTGCCTGAAACAAAACCTCAACTCAGTGTCACCAGCTAGTACTCAGGCCAGTTAGAAGCATTCTTCTAGTCCTATTTAGTTGGTAAATGGGATCAGTGGCTTTTTTCACCTAACTTTCAACAAGCACCCATAAGCCTCATTTATTGCAACTTAAGAAATGAATGACCTATGATAATTCAGAAAGGCACCCTGAAATATATTGATTGGTTTCTATCCCAATATAGATAGATTATTTTGAACACTTTGAGACATGATGGAATTCCTACTGACCTGAAACCATATGTGTGTTTTTACAAGAATAACTGGAAAAATCAAAAATTGATTTTAGCAGGCAATGAACCACTGACCAAAGAGCACTATGAGTTGCTGCACTAGGTACGTGACCTAAATGGATTTTTTTTTTTTTTTTTTTTTTTTTTTTTGCGGAACCAGGGATTGAACTCAGGCCCTTGTGCTTGTCAGGGAAGTGCTTATTCCACTGAGTCATCTCCCCGGCCCCCCTAAATGGATTATTAGAAGCCCTAAATAAAGAAATACTCCAAAAGCAAACTGCTCTCCCTCAAAAAAAAATCTAAAAACCAAATGCTCATAAAGAACTTTTCTGAAGTTATTATGGAAGCTGTAGTAGATTTACAACAAGTGGTTAACTTGTTACACCCAGCTGAAAGGAACTAACAGGGGGCTTGGTATGGGAGGACCATCTGAGGATTGTTGCCAGCAGCATAAGAGGCAAAATTAAAGACTCTATAGAGAGGTTGTGAGGGAATTTGTTTGGTGAAGCTGTTGGGGAGCTGTTGGAAGCTGCTGATTCTCTTGGGCTATTTTGTGGGGCTCTTCTGCTTTTCTTTTTCTTTAGTTTTTAAAGTTCATTTTAATGAGAAAAAATAAAATAGCAATGAAATAGTTTTAAAACAGGTTGGTAGGATAGTTACAATAATTAATACACTGCATATTGTTGTCTTCCTAGTAGTTATTAAGAGGACAAAATGCAGACTTATCTTGCCTAAGCAATATTAGTACAAATTTTTATTCTCACTGAATTAAGAGAAAGCTGTATATCTATCCTAACTCTCTCTCTATATATTTTTTTTCCACAAAAAATAATCCTTTATTTACACTTTTGTGCAGTTAGTAAGGCATGACACTAGGTTGCTTAGTAACTGGTAGCTAACCTTAACCAGACAGGATGTTCATCTCAGGAGTGAGGTAGCTTGGTTGCATTAGGCACTGGGCCAAATCCCACCTACACACATTTGATTGATTTTCTAGCTTTGTGGCTCCCATCATATCCCTCTCTTTCATTTTGTTTATTCAGAGATGGATGTTACATTGCAATTAGAGAAGCTACATTTGGAGAAGTCTTTAAAGGACCTTTTCATACTTGAAGCCTGTCTAAAGATTATAGGTACTTGAATTCAGCAAAATAGTCCAATACAGTCTATAGTCCATAATAATAATGGGTTATCAGCAGAACTGGCAATTGTCAGAAGTTATTTACTTGAACCTTTTATAAATCAGCACATTAATATGGCATTACATTTTATACCTCGTGGTTATACTTTTCTGCTGAATGGTTAAGACCAAGTTAAAGCAAGACATATATAACTAAAAATGTAACTTTTGTATCTGACAAAGTCAGTCAAATTCCCTCAGGATTTAACTTGAAACCATGTATAGCACTTTGTAGATCATTTGTCAGTGTCAGCCAACTGGATGAGTCATGGCTGTTGCTAGACGAATTTGCTTTCCGTAAAAGCCTGAGAAATTTTTTTCTCTCTAGGCGATTCTCCTTAGGCACACTATATATCATCAATCAGTTTCCTCTGTGGCCCCATAATCTCCTTGATCAGAAAATTTGGGACACCAATGAGATACAAGATGTCACAGCAGAGGCTCTCTTATGTCCTGAATTATCTCTGACCTTGAAGGGCTAGTGCCAAAATATTTGCTATCCTTGTAGCCCCTTTTTTCCATAATTTTTGTTTTTCAAACATTAGTTGTTAAATATCCAGAAGAGAAACTTAATGATATTATTACCCCATAACAGGAAGTTGAGCTTAAGATCACTATCTGTCTGAATATCAAACGCCTTAGACATAACATAGAAGTGCTATTTTTCAACAACAATGAATATTCTAATATTTAAATGCCTATAGAATGTGAAAAAACCAATAGCACATTTTTAAACAGAGATTTAGAAATCAAAGCATATACAAAATTCTAGAAGGATAATTCTATAACATTGTTTTCCCTATCTCTTGTTTTCTTTTATTACCCTTTTTTGAAAGCAAACATTTACTTTAAAGAGTGTATGGCAATAATTGATATGACATTAGGAGCAGTACTCATTTAGAAGACCAAAATAACAGGTATTTCAAGTTGGTTTTAGTATTACACATTGCTATCCCCAATGTAGTTAGTGGCTTAGTTCACAATATCAGCATATAGAGTTAGGCAGAGTGAGAATTCCACCCATTATTTGCTATTTTTAAAAACCTTCTGGAGATTCTTAGGACCATTGCCTTAACCATCTTGTTTATATAAAGGTATGGTTTTGCCTCTTCCATATTTCCTTTCTCCTTTCTCTCTCTTTATTGCTAATCCTTAAGTTCTCACTTTCCATTTAATTGTGTTATACTTTTCAATTTTTATTTCTTCTTTTGAGTTCTTACACTAGGGAGACAATATGATATTTATACATCATATTATCTCACTTATGAGTATATCTTTAAGTTGCATGCACTTACCTAAGAAAGCTTTGAATTTATCTTTCTTTATAGCTGAGTAATACTCCATTGTATAAAAATACTACATCATTTTCATCCATTCCTCAGGTGACAAGCATTTTCCTTGTTTCCAAGATTTGGCTATCACAAATTGTGCTACTATAAACATAGGTACACATATATCACTATGATATAATGTTTTCAGTTTCTCTGGGAAAATTCCCAGTAGGGGGTAGCTGGCTTGAATGGGATTTCTAGTCCTATTTTTGGGAGGACTCTCCACACTGATCTCCATAATGGTTGCACCAGTCTACATTCCCACCAGCAGTGGAGAAGAGTTCTTTTCTCTCCATAGCCTCTCCAACATTTGTTGTTGGTTGATTTCTGTATGATAGCTATTCTTTCTGGGGTAAGATGGTATCTCAGTGTTTTAATTTGCATTTCATGGATGGCTAGTGATGTGCAGCATTTTTTCATGTATTTATTTGCATCTCAGATGCCCACTTTTGGATTAGACCTTTAAATTTTGGGGCCCTAATGCTTTTTATTTCTTTGAAAATTCTAGATAGAAGCCCTTTGTCAGAGTGCTTATTAGTCAAGATTTGTTCCAAATCTGTGGTTTGTTTTTTCCACTCTGTTAGTAATCTCTTTTCACATGCAAAAGCTCAATAAGATGAGGTCCCAATTGTTAATTCTGTCAAGTATTTCCTGTGCATTTTGATTTCTGTTCGTGAACTCTTTGCCTACCCTTATTGTCTTCAAGATTTGCACCTATTTTCTATTCCAGGATAGTGTTTCTGTTTTATGTTTAGATCTTTAATCCATTTTGACTTTAGTTTAGTGCATGTTGATAGATCTGGATCCTTTTTTAGTTTATGGCATGTAGAGAGCCAGTATTTCCAGCATCATTTGTTAAAGAGGCTATCTTTTTTTGCAGTAAGCATGTTTGGCCCCTTCGTTGAACATAAAATAGCTGACTGTGTTTGCAGTTCCATCTGCATCTTTTAATCTATTCTACTTATCCTTAGGTCTATTTTTTTTTCAGTACCTTGCTTATATTATCATAGTAGCTATGTTGTATAATTTCAAGTTGGGGATTGTAATGCCTCCTGCCTTGCCTTTGTTGCCTAGGATTGCCTTTGCTATTCTAGGTTTTATGCCGGTTTCAAATAAATTTTAGGAATGATTTCTTTAGATCTGTGATGTATGTTAATAGTATTTCAATAGCGATTGTATTAAATCTGCATAACAATTTTGGGAGTATTGCCATCTTCATAATGTTGGTTCTTCCTATCCTGAAGCACGGAACGTCTTTCCACTTTCTGAAATCCTCTACGATCTCTTTTTTCATAGAACTGTAATTTCCATTGAATAGATCTTTTACTTCTTTAGTTAGATTAATTTCTAAGTATTTCTTTCTTTTTTTTTTCCATGGTGCTATTGTAAAAGTTACTATTTCTCTAATTTCTCTGTCAGCATCTTTGTTATCTGTGTAGTGAAATGCAATTGACTTTTTGGAATTGACTTTGTAGCCTGCTACGCTACTGAATTTGTGTACTAACTAGTAGCTTCTTCAAAACACTAGTGGAGTGTTTTGAGTCATCCAAGTAAAGTATCATGTCATCTGCAAATAATGATAGTTCAACTTTTTCTTTGCTGTTCTTATTCCTTTTGTTTCTCTCTCTTGTCTAATGGCTGTAGCTAATGATCTCAGAACTATGTTGAGTAAGAATGGTGATGTACGACATCCTTGTCTTGTACCTGATCTTTGCATAAAATATTTCAGTTTTTCTCCATTTAGAATTATATTAGCAGTTCGATTGTCATAGATGGCTTTTATCAGATTGAGTAGAGGCCATCTGTTCCAATTTTCTGTAGGACTTTGAACATGAATGAGTGTTGGACTTCATCAAAAACCTTTTGCACGTCAATTCAGATCATCATGTGGTTTTTTGGATTTGGCTATATTGATATAGTTTATTACATTTATAGATTTGCATATGTTGAACCATTCTTGCATCCCTGGGATATATCCTACCTGGTTGTAGTGTGTAATCTTCTTGATGATTTGGTCTATTCTATTTGCTAGGATTTTATTGAGAA
The DNA here is from genome assembly GCA_004027165.1 of Ctenomys sociabilis. Taxonomy (NCBI): domain Eukaryota; kingdom Metazoa; phylum Chordata; class Mammalia; order Rodentia; family Ctenomyidae; genus Ctenomys; species Ctenomys sociabilis. Next base: position 40,299 of record PVKA01015198.1, read on the forward strand.
TTTTGGCATTTATGTTCATGAGAGAGATTGGCCTGTAGTTATCTTTGTTAGCTGCATCTTTCCCTTGTTTTGATATGCGTATAATACTTCCAGGAATGACTTTCGGAGGATTGTTTTCAATTTTATTGAAGAATTTGGGGTATATTGGGTTTATATCTTCTGCCAATTTCTTGTACAATTCATCTGTGAATCCATCAGGACCTGGGCTTTTCTTTGTTGGTAAGTTTTTCATTACATTTCATATTTCATTGGCTGTTATTGGATTTTTGAGAGTTCTTATATCTTTTTGATTTAATTTTGGTAATTTTTACTTTTCTGCATTTCTTCTGTGTCTTCTGTTCTATGAGAGTAAAGGTTTTCTAAATAGCCATTGATGATCTTCTGAATTTCCTCAGGGTTTGTGTAATTTTACCCTTTTTATTTCTTATTGCTTGAATATGAGTTTTTTCTTTTCTCTTTTTGATGAGGTAAGCTAGGGGCTTGTTAATTTTATTTAATCTTTTGAAGAGCTAGCCTTTTTATTCATTAATTCTTTGTATTTTTTTTTTTCTTGATTGCATCAATTTCTGCTCTAATCTTTTAAAATTCGTCCTGTGTTTGGGCTTTGGGTTTGTTTTGCTCTTCTTTTTCTAGATGTTTGAGGTGAAGCATTACTGTATTTTTGTTTCTCATTCTGTTTGCCTAATGTGTGTGTTCACAGCTATAAATTTTCCTCTAACAACAGCTTTCATTGACTCCTGTAAATTCTGTTAAGTTGTGCTTCAAGTTTCATTGAATTATAGATATTGTTTAATCTCTTAATTTCATCTGTAACCCATTGATTGCTGAGAAGGGTGTTGTTTAAAATTTCCATGTATTTGTGTTTTTTCTGGTTTCTTTGGTCATTTATTTCCAGTTTCATTGCAGTGTAGCCAGATAATAAGCATGGAATAATTTCTATTTTCTTGCATGACCTATTGACTAATATGTGGTTTATTTTAGAAAATGACCCATGTGCAGCTGAATAAAATGTTTATTCATCTGTGATTGAGTGGAACACTCTGTTTATGTACACTAAGTCCATTTCTTCCAAGTTCTGTTTCAGTTCTGCTACTTCTTTTCTCATTCTTTGTCTGCTTGGCCTATCTTGTTTGGGCAAAGGGTGTTAAGGTCTCCTGTTAAAGATTGTGGTATTGGATATTAGATTTTTATTTCCATTAAGATTTGTCTTATATATTTGGATGTTCCTGTGTTTGATGAATGCACATTTATGAGTGTAACCTCTTCCTCTTGTATTTTTTCACTACCCAGAATGTAGTGGCTTTTTAAATTTCATTTGATTATTCTTGGTTTGCAGTTCTGACTGTCTGTGAACCGAATTACTACCCCTACTTTTCTCTGAGATGCTGGGCTATGTAGCATTTTTTCCATCCTTTGACCTATGATTTTTGGTAGCTTTTCCAATTTATTCTATTGTTGCTAATCTATTAGGTTTTCTGCTCTGAAGTCTATTTTCCTAACTGGATTTCCATGGCTGCAGATAGCAGCTACATGCCACAACTGCCTATTGACAGGATGCTTGGTGTGTGATCTCCTGCATTTATTTTTAAGTAGTGGGGAAGTAGTTGAAGTCCTACTTGGGGCCCTCCTATATTCAGTTACATTATCCTTGTAGGTAATAGGGCTATAGAATATTGAGAAAAATTACAAGGAAAGTACAGTATTGAAAAACATAAAATAATATGCTCACATTGTTGTGATCTACTAACTCTGGAAAAATAATTTAAAAATTAGATGTATGAGTACTCAGTTTTAAAATTACTTCCAAATCCCCTGTACCCATTATGTAGTTTAACATCGTGGAAAATTTTTTTAGCTATATCATCAATAAAAACTCTGTTTGTATTCATTCTAGAACTGGAGGAGCTATATAATCTTTGTAATTGAAATTCTTATTTTTCCACTGACTTTGAAAGATGGCTTTGTGGGATATATTAATATGGGGTGGAGTTTTTTTGTCTTTTTGATTTAGAGCATGGAATATATCAATCTAAATTCATCTTGATTTAGGTGTTGAGAAGTTTGCTGTGATCCTGTTGGGCTTTCCTTTTTAAGTGATTTGTTTCTTTTGTCTAGCAGCTTTTAGTATTCTGTTCTTGGGCCGAGTTTCTGGAACCTTGACTATTCTGAGTTGGGATGTTTATTTTGATCATGGCAGATTGGAGTTTTATATGCCTCACTTAAGTGTATGTCAGACTCTCTTGTCATAATTTCTGTGAATAGGATTTTTGTTTTATTTGGTCTTGTGCTTTTTTTTTTTTGCTTTACTCTGATCAATATTATGTTGTTTTTTTTTTTTTTTTTTTTTCATCATCTCACAGCTGTTGGATTGATTTTTCATGGTCCCATGATATTTTCAAGAAATGCTTTTTGTTTTCTTTGCTGCCTATAATCCTTTCCTCTGGATGTGATACTCTATCTTCACATTGGCTCATACACCTGCATATACTTTTTATGAAATTTTTAATCTGGATGTCTGCTAGAATCTGTTTCATGGATTCCATTTATTTCCTATATTGACACTTTTGTTTTCCATCATTTTTCTAAGATCCACCATGTCAACTCTAGAGTCACTGAGAAAGTCCATCATTATGATCATCTTTGTTTGTTACCTGAAAGATTATCTCTACATCCTCCAATTTATGCTATTGTTGCTGATCTGTTCACCTGTTTTCGTTTTTTGTTTTCATTCCTACTGTTACCATTTAAGAAAATTCAAGTGGGTGGATTCCGAATTTCTTTACTTGTTGTCCCATGGACTTACTTGGGTGAGCTTGAGTTCTGGGGTTGTGAAATAAACTTGTTTTCAATTGGTAATATCGTATAATAGCAGTTATTAATCCTATCACAGATGTGATTGAACTAATGGTCAAAATATATTTGGAAATATGAATTTACTCCTACCTATATATTGTCCCACATAATATATAGTGTGACTGAATAGCACATTGCATATTTAACTTCTTAAAAAACATACATTGCATTTAAATCTTAAAATATTCCCTCTCACATCAAACACACTCATTTCTTCATTCTTATCACTTTGTGAAGCACTTTTACAGTCTTTTATAAGTAGCTTGAGTTGTGCCATCACTGCTGGCCAACTTTCCTACAGTGATTCAAGACATCTGCCTTTCGTTGTCATTTTGACAGAAGAAAAAAGCCAGAAATAGCATGGTCCTAGATCCCACGTATAATACGGATGTGGCACCATCATAAGGTTTTGCAAACCTGCCTTTCCTATTTGCATGTTTTCTTTATGTAGTCTCTCCTGACAAATTTTATAAGTCAAACATACTCCAAAATTTAGTGCTGCTTTTGATGGTGCAGGTGTTTGAAGCTGTCTTATGTGGCCAGCCTCTACCTGCCTATTCTTCCTGTTGTTTTACATCTCTGTAATTTTTTCCACTGTTTGCAAAATTCAGGAAGGAAGAAAAGAAAAATATAAAGAATGTCTTCTAGGAAGTTTCATTTTTTAATTGCACAAATATATTCTTTCTAATTTGATAATATTGTATTAGCTTAAACTATAATCTGTATGCTACTGCTGGGAGCAGAAGAGAAGTGTGTGTGTGTGTGTGTGTGTGTCTGTGTATGTGTGTGTTTTGTGGATTAAACCCAGTATCTTTACACTGATCTACATATAGATCATATAATTCTTCTGTAGTTTTCATTTTAAGACAGAGTCTCTGAGTCCCTAAGTAGCTCAGTCTGGACTTGAACTTGTGATCTTGCCTCAGTCTCACAGAATGCCTGGATGACAGGTGTACACTACCATGGCTGGCTGAAGGAGACATTCTTTTATTTGCTTCCATTGTTCCTTTAATAAGGAATTAAAGCTGTTTTTTCATTTCATCATTTCTAACCAAGTCCTGCATTCAAATCTTATGCAAGCTTAGTAATAGTGATATATTTATACTGTTTAAAATTACCTAGTGCTTTTGTGTTTCTTTAACTGTTATGTATGTATACTTTTTTATCCTAATAGAATTAGGATCAACATAAATTCTATGGTCTAAAACTTGGTTACTGGGCTGGGGAGATAGCTCAGTGGAATAAAGTGCTTGTCTGGCAAGCACAAGTGCCTGAGTTCAATCCGTGGTACTATATACTGTGCCGGCCCTGTAACCCAGGGAATGCTGTTCACACCCATAATGCCAACACTGTGGATGCTGAGACAGGAGCATCACTATGAGTGTGAACTGCATAGGGAGACACTGTGTCAAATAAATAAATAAAAGAAAAAAGAAAAAGAAAAAGTAAAAGATTAAAATATTTTAAAAAATAGTACAAAATGTCAGCAAATGGAATCATATCAAATCAGCAGTATTTTACACTGCAAAGGAAACATCCAAAAGAGAAGAATATATATATATATATATATATATATATATATATATATATATATATATATTAGAAAAAATTAGATGCTCTGAAATTAAATACCCAATCAAAAACAGGGAAGAAATATGAATACTTATCAAAATAAGTATTACATTAATGTTCAATAGATAATGAGACAGAGAGATATGTCAGTGACATAGGCACCTGCCTGAGAAGCACAAGATGCTAAGTTGGATCCCCAATTTAAAAAAAGATAAAAAATTCCACATCACAGGCTATTACAGAATTCAAATTAAAACAGTATTGGGTTTCCATCTTACCCTGGAAAGCACAGCTATCACCAATAAACCAAGTAACAATAAAATGATGGTGAAGCTGCCTGTGGTCAGGGTGGGACTAGGCAAAGCAACACTTCTACATTTTTAGACAGTATGTAAATTACTATGGAGACCAGTATAGAGATTCCTCAAAACCTGAAACTAGAAGTTCTGCACAACTGAGTCATTCCCCTTGGAAGTATGTTCCCAAATGTGTTAAAGATGACATGTTACAGAGATACATGCCTATATATATATATATATATATATATATATATATATATATATTTTTTTTTTTTTTTTTTTTTTTTTTTTTAGGAAAATGTCTACGTGTCTACAGGGTGTTCAGGGTCTCACTACTAGATTGGCTCATAATGATCCGCCTGTTTACAGCTTCCCAAGATCGGGGATTACAGGCTTGTGCCACCATGCCATCTCAATTGCTTTCTCAGTGAGCCCCTGGAACGGGGCCAGCACAGCAGGTTTTGGGATTGAACCCCTGGTCCCTGCACCTGCTTACAGGCACTTTATTTCACTGAGTTATTTGGCCATCATTGTACATATGTTTATAAGAATAAAATTCATAAAATCTGAATTGTGAAAATGTCTGATAGGGCTGGTGAGATAGCTCAGTGTCAAAAACGCCTCTCAGGGACCACGGTTCGAGCCCCAGCACCACATGCCATGCCAGCCCCTCCCCCCAGGGCGGGCTGAGCTGACCCCCAGCCCCGCAAAAAAAGAATCCGTGATGTGTAGCGAGACACTGTAATAAATAAATGAATTTTTAAAAAAGTGTCTGATATTTCCACCAGTAGTTTTGTGGATAAAAAGTTGTGGTATTTACATACAATAGAATAATACTCTGCCCTCAAGCAGGATAAACTTAAGCAAACTTTTAGGAAAATGGGTGCCTCATGAAATCAGAATGTTAAGTGAAGTAAATAAGATACACTAGTTAAATATCACATGGTTTCTCCTAGCTGAGAAACCCCAGCTATAAGTAAAGAACAAAATAAAAGCCACATAATGAAATTAGAGAGACAGGTCTTTCTCAAGTGAGAACAGGATAAACAGAGAGGAAGGAAAGTGGAAGGAAAGGATAAGTTTTGTTATGAACATATACCATCTCTTTCCAAGGACTTTAATAGATATGTACTGAAAACATATATTGGTAAGAAGTAAAAACCAGGAAAAATACTATAAGAGTGAACTTCCAAGAAACTGGCTAGAAAGCAAAGTGGATACACGGAAGAGTTGCCAAATGACTGCAGTACAAAATGAAAAATTCACCAAATGTTAATGCGAGGCTTAAAACTTGCTTTTCAGGGGAAAGACTAAACAGGAAAAAGGAAGATGCAAAGTGAGGTGAATTAAAAACATTCTTGCAATTTAGTGTAATACGGAAGTGGTTTCTGCAGGATAAATAAAAAAATATATATATATAATATATTTGACTCATTCAAGTAAACTTCATTTCTACTTTAAAAATCAGAAAAACTTAAAATTAGGCACAAGTCTTACATTTTAAAAACCTATTTCTTGGTTGATGGAAGGAAACTAGCTGGCCTTCGCTCAGGTTTGAGGTAAGGAATCAGTCGTGCAGACTGTGTTGTCTCTTAGCAGACCAGGCATTGCTGCTGGGCAGTTTCTAGTCCATGTGGGATATGCAGTGCCTTCTGCAACATACTGAGACCTTATCCCAGTAAACAAGCAAACAGTGTCTTATTTTCTCTTTAAACATTCCCTTGAACTTGTTTTCCATTTACAAGAGTTTTAAATGATTTGGAAAACATATTGTAGTTACATGTCTAAAGAAAAAGTGCCTTACTTATTGACAGGAGATAGGTGTTTGTTCTGCTCCTCAGGATGTATTAATAGCACACATACTGCATGCATGGCTGTATTTCTAAAACACAAATTGTATTTTCTGTTAGTGATATCATTTTTTTAAATAATCTTATTGAGAAACAAATAACAATGAGACAGTTTCAAAACCGATTAGTAGGACAGTTTCAATAATTAACACATTGCATATTGTCTTCCTGGTGGTCATTCATAGTACAAGATGCAGGCATGGTATCCTGTCGAAACACTATTAGTATAACTCTTTCTTCTCATTGAATTAAGAGAAAGTATCTATATATCTATCCTATTTTTTATATACAAAATGGTCCTTCATTTGTATTGCCTTTTGTTTAGTTTTGTCAGAGATGGGTATTTCATTGCCATTTAAATAACGTAGGTATGTGAATTCAGAAAAATAATCCAATATACTCCGGTAGTCCATAATAGTAGTGGGTTATCTGTAGGACTGGCATTGTCACAAGTTGTGGACTTGAGGCTTTTACAGACCAGCATATTACTACAGCTCTACTTTTTATGCTTCATTTTTATACTTTTTGCTGGATGGTCAATACTAACATTAAGCAAGACCTATATAACAAGAAATGTAACTTTTGTATCTGATAAGGTCAAGTTCCCCGCAGTTTATAAATCCTTTGTCAGTGTCAGTCATGTGGATGAGTCACGGCCAATGCTTGGCCAATTTACACCATGTGATTCTCCTTAGGCACACTCTACATCAGCAACCACTTGCCTCTATAGCCCCAAAATCTCCTTGGTCAGTAAATTTGGGACACAACTGAGTTACAGGATTTTTTTTTCTGAAGAACAAATAGCAATCAAACAGTTTCAAATCAGGACAGATTCAATAATTAATACATTGCAAATTGTTTTTGTAATGGTTTGTTATCATACAAGGTGCATACATGATATTCCACTTACAGACACTATTATAGCAGATATCTCTAATCAGTGAATTAAGAGAATATAGCTGTATATTTATCTTCTTTTTTAAAGCTGAATTATCACAAAGCTTCAATAATTAATACTTTCTACCTCGTTATCTTCCTGGTGGTTGTCCATAGCACTAGAAGCCAACATAATATCCTGACCAATCACTATCAGTGCAAATCTTGCCTCTCACAGAATTATGTGGAAGCACTGCATATTTCTCCTAACTGTACTGTTTATACAATCATATCTTGGTTCTTCCTTTGTATCACCCTTTTTTTGTCTAGGCCTGTCAAAGATGGACACTCCATTGTCATTAAACCATTATAGGTGCCTGAACTCGGCAACACAATCAAACACAGTCCAGAAGTCTGCAATAATAGTGAGCTATCTGAAGAAGCTGATGACTATTGCCATTCACAGCTCAACTTGTTATTGTGGCCCTATGTTATATACCTCATTTTTATACTTTTCTGCCGGATGGTTAAGACCACAATAAAGCAAGACCAATACAACAAAAAACATAGCTCTTGTATCTGATGAGGTCAGTTAAGTCCCCTCAGGGTTTATCCTGTAATTCTGTACCTCACTCTGTAGATCCCTTGTCAGTGTTAGCTATGTGGATGAGTCATGGCCATTGTTTGACCAGTTTGCTCTCTGTGAGAGCTGAGAGAAACTTTTTTTTCTATGTGAGTCTCCCCAGGCACACTATAGATCATTGATCGCATTCCTCTGTGACTCCATTATCTCCTCGATCAGAAAATTTGGGGCACAACTGAATTTCATGATGTTATAGTACAGGTTCTCCTATGGCCTGAGTCTTTGCTAACCCTGAAAGGACTGGGCCAAAATGTTGGCTGACCTTTCAGCCCTTCTATTTCTCCAACCTTTGATTTGTGAACTTAGGTTGTTAACCATCCAGAAGAAAAGCTGATTAGTACCCTGCAGCATATGCTATTCAGCTTGCCCCAGCTATCTGACTAAATTCTTTTTAGTTGTGGTTGAACATTTCTATTTGTATTTCTTCTTTTGACTTCTTATACTAGGGAGACTACACGATATTTTCACATGTGTGTCTGGCTTACTTCACTTATGAGTATATGTTCAAGTGGCATCCACTGTGACACTGTTTTTAAGGCAACAAAGCATTCTCAAAGTAAAAGAAAAATAAAGTCACCAACCTAACTGAACAAACAAGTGTAAGGCCTTTCCATAAATAAAACTTCCCCAAATAGTGTTAATGTAAATGCATAATTTCTGAACAATTATTACTACTGTAGCCTTTAACCTATCCAAATATGCTGTAACCAAGTAGTTAAAATTTATTTTTCTGGAACCAACATGATGGTTAATCATCATTGGACTGATTTCTTTTAAATGAATAAATGTTTGAAAAGAGACTTTCACAAAGAATAAAGCTTAAGCTTAGTATACTTCCTGTAGGAGTCTAAATTCAGGTAAGAAGCTTTTAGATTCTCTAATTTCAACGTACCTTCTGCATAAGAATTTCTCAGGGTGCCAAGAGAATATGTTTAGTGTTGATGATACATCTTACACATTTAATAACTTATGTCTTCTGGATACCTATTTTCTAATCTCTCATGATCTACTAAATATTAATTCTGCAGATATATGTGTCTCGCTTTTATTTAATCTAAAATTATAACCAATATTATTTATACTATAAAAATAAAGCCTTAAATTATTATTATATTACTTTCTAGACAAGTGTGAGAAAGTAGATCTGAAGAAATGTACCTTCTTAAAATGTGATACCAGGAGGTGCTCTAAGCCAGCTACATACACAGAATTATTCATGTAGACTCCTTATTTCATTTCGACTAGATAGTGGAAGGTAGAAGTTAGTAGGTAATTATAGAAAGTTATAATAAGTTTCATAGTCTCTCTCCTTTCCTTTTTTTTTTTTTTACACAAAGATTGACTCCATGTAAGAGGAAAGAAAAATATTTTTCAGGTAATTTATTTTCCAATTAAATGAGAAAAGATTAGGTCAACACACTCCATCAACACACGCTAGCAGCTGGTGACTTGGGAGAACTGTTTTCCTATGTCCCTTGAAGTAGTGAAAGACTAACTCAGAAAGAAGAGAATGCTGAGATTCAGGGCCCCATGTCACTTCCGACGAAAATCTCTTCTCTTCAGGGAAAAATTACCAGGATATATCCCAGTACTTTGGGCCTTGTCTGAAATACTATGTACCAAATATACACTTTTATGTGTCATTTTGAACTCAGAAAAAAACAAGTTTAGAGAAAACTACATTAAAGTCCTCAAAAACATGCTTAAAATGCCATGGCAAAATAGAAAGTATGGTATGTAGCCAATATGTACTGATAGTATACTTGAAAATGAGACAAAACAATGTAAAAAAAGTTCAGTTTCTGAAATATAATTTTTAAATGTAACTTGGTTCTGTATCATCTACTTATTTCTAATTTCTCTCCATAATTTTAATCTGCCTGACTAAATTATAATCTCCCTAAAGCTAGGACTTCTATAGTTTTCTTTCCTGTGTTTTGTTCATCATTTTCTTAGTCCATTATCAGAAACAGAGCAGAGTCTGAAGAGTAATTTGTGATTGACTGATTGCTTTATGTTGACTTAGGGGTTTTATTACTTCTAAATTATATATTGTTAATGTTAATTATCCATTTCTATCCTAGATAGGTGCACATTTCCAACCAACAATCAACAACAGTTGAAAATAGACAAATGATTTAAAAATGGATCAACTTGATTCTACAAATAAAACATCAGAGGCTGATTATTCAGAGAAAAAGAAACCTAAATGCTGCAATGGATTCAAGGTGGGATGCGTGTCATAGAGCCAAACTAAACTGAGAATAAGGAATTTTTATTTATAGAAAAGGAGGCCAATTTTA
>PVKA01015199.1:0-50606 GCA_004027165.1 Ctenomys sociabilis
TTTTTTTTTTTTTTTTTTTTTTTTTTTTTTTTTTTTTTTTTTTTTTTTGTCTTTTTTTGAGACAGGGTCTCATTGTGCAGTTCAGGCTGGCCTTAAGCTCACTTTGTAGCTCAGGCTGGTCTCGAACTCACAACAATCCTCCTGCCTCAGCCTCCCTAGTGCTGGGATTACAGGCATGCGCCACCATGCCCGGCTAAGAGCAGAATATATTAACTGGGAGAAAGAAAGCTCCTGTCTGAGCATATAGCAACTTCCCTTGCCTTCTGAAATATGCTCTTTTTTATTTCCTATATTCCGTGTCTGGAAGTATTAGAATATTTCGAGTTTGTATAACTGGAAAATATTTTACTTTTAGTTTTCAAAGGTATGTTTGCTAAGTATAAGATTTAAAGAAGATAGATCTATTTTTTTCTCCTTTCTTTCAGTCCTTGAATTAGTCTACTTTCTTACATACTTGGTCTTTTTTTTCCTTTTCTTTCTAATGTGAAAAAAGATGCTATTTAATTCTGTTCTTCCATAGCTAATTTTTTAATGTATATGCTTTAATGATTTTTTTCTTTATAATAAGTTTTGGACAATTTCATTTTTGGGTATATGGGTATGATTTTATTCAAATTTCTTGTGTAAAAGGTTCATTTTTCTTGGAAATGCAGTATTATAAGTTCAACTAAATTCAGAAATTTTAAATCATTAAATATTTATTGCCTACCTCTTTCTACTTTGAGAATTCTAATATATGAAGATAAGTTTCTTGATTTTGACAGAGTGGACTATTATATGACTGATCTATAAATTCTTCATTTTTATTTTAGACAATTTTTATTGTTATATTCATTTAAATTTATAAATAATTTATTTACAATGTGTAATCTATTATTAATCTCATGCAATGTACTTACTTCAGAAATATTTCTCTGAAAATCATTGTCTGTATCATATATCTTTCACATTTCAGAGTTTGTCTACAATTTTTAATATGGTATGTAATTATTGGTTTTCGATAAAGTTAATGAAGAAAAAAGAAAGCTCCTGTCTGAGACAGGGACAGAAGGGGACCTGAGTGAGTTACCCTAGAATTTATCTTTTCTAGGGATTTTTAATAGAACAAAACTGTGAGATGAGGCGGATCTAAGGTGGAGAACATGGGAGCTTGCTAGCTAGGCATGAGGTGGGACAAAACTATGGTCAACCAGTGAGATTACAAGCATAATTGCTCAGATAAAATTGATGAAATCCAGGACCAAATGGGAAAGCCAGTCACTTAGCAAGAGGGCATGAATACAGAACTAGAGCTTTTCCTGTAGGGGCTGAGGGGCTGGTTAGTGACTCTTCCAGGCTTCCCAAAGGTGAGAGACCTATTTAGAATATCGATCCAGGATGCTTCCCTTAAGGGAGGGATGCATTTGTTTGGTCTTCTGCCTGGAGGTCTGGCCCACAGGGAGAGCGTCTATCTCTCTCACAGTTGCCAGGTACCTGGCCTTCCATAGGTCTCCTTGAGGGCCTAGCCCTGTCTCACTGCCTCTAATATTTCTATCTAATTTAGCTGCCTAAAACAGTGGGACTAGAAATCATAAAGCAAATTTGCTTTTTAAACTGTGAGCCAATCATCCATAATGGCCATTTAAAAATATCTGGATGACGGTCTAGATTATCTATTTCCAGTCCTTATAAAAGAAGGAGAGCAACCTTTGAATAGGGTTAGGTTCAACCAAGTGCCGCCATCTGCCCATCAGGTACCTGTTCATACCCTCTAGGTTGGATCTTCATGATTAATCTGTGTAGCAAAGCTCAGGAAGGTGGGGCTTTTAGTAAAATAGTTTCCAACTATTGTACAGGAGAGAGTTATGCCAAACATTTTCTCATTGTTTGAAATTCAAGTTTAAATTTGTGATATATATATATATATATATATATATATATATTTTATTTTCTCAATCTCTCAGTTCTACATTAAACCTGTAGTATAGGTGAAACCACATGACTTGTTCAGAGTGTTTGATGAAGGTTAGCTTTTTGATCTTGTCCTTACCTACTTCCATCACTGAAATCGTCAACAGAGAAAGAAGAAGGAAAGAAGAAAAAGGAAAGGAGACAGAGATGTACAAAGGAAGAAAGGTGAAAAAGAAAAGGTAGCAAGAAAGGAAATTATTTATTTATTTATTTTTACCTTTTAAAAAGTGTACAAAATAGCCAGGTATGATGGCGCAGGCCTGTAATCCCAGCACTTGGGAGGCTGAGGCAGGAGGATTGTTGTGAGTTCGAGACCAGCCTGGGCTACAAAGTGAGCTTAAGGCCAGCCTGAACTGCATAGTGAGACCCTGTCTCAAAAAGACAAATAAATAAATAAATAAATAAATAAATAAATAAATAAATAAAAAATAAAAAGTTTACAAAATAGTATGAAAATGGAAAGATTACAAGTGATACAGAATTTCACTTAACAAAATAATATGAATTTCACAGTATTTGCTGTAGTGCACAGTGTTGTCTTCCAACCAGTTGTTCATATTACCAGATGTATACATGTACAATTGGAAGAAGAAAGAAAAAAGAAGGAAATATATAAGAAATTAAGAAGAGAAAATGGACAAAGAGTTGAAAAAAAAGAGCCAAAACAAATTAAATATAATGTGCTGCTTTCCACAGACCAGCAGAATACCACAGTACAGTTGTCCAAACTAGGGCTGGGGAAGTTGTCCAAACTATTTTGCTTATGTACACAGCTAAATCTCTTTTGCTCCTTCTTCTGTCCTTCTCCTCAACTCAGTGATTCTTTCCTTTTGAATAAGTTCATCAAAAGGAAATAGTTTAAAATGAATGAATATGGGGATTGGGGAGATAGCTCAGTAGAATAAGTGTTTGCCTGTCAAGCACAAGGTCCTGATTTCCATGGTCTTGAGTTCAATGCTTGGTACCACAAAATAAGTAAGTAAGTAAATAAATACATAAATAAATAAATAAAATGAATATGCTCTGGCCTCCTGCCTTCTTTCATTTCATTAGAGATCTTTGCTTGTTTTCAGGAGTCCTGTGGCAGACCTTAAGGTCAGTGCAGGACACAGTGATGATCTGATCCTTCAGCTGAGTTTGAGCAGAATGGTGACCTTTTGGAAAGATACAAGGCACAGTGCAGAGTCCAGAGACCTTGTCACCAATAGTTTTGTTCCTACGAGTGTCTGCCTTGGTCTTAGCACCAATTCAATGCATCGACCAGGACACTTACACTTTTTCTTTTATGAGTTTTGGTTTCTTTACTGACAATGGGAATCTGACCTCCAGTCTTCATGAGGCCATGACATGCATCATAGTGTGTCATCTGATACCAGACTGGCCTAGGTTCAAATCCCAGTTATACTGGTTACCAGCTGTACAACCTGGGGCAAGATGTTTCATCTCACTGTGCCTTTGTTTTATCTATAAACTGGAGGTGATGATACAGGAAGATAGAATGAAGGCTGTGTCATTTCAAGGCAGGATTACTAATTAGCTCTTTCATCTAAACAAGTACTTATTGACAACCTAGTCAACCCCTCCTGAAAATAGCCCTATAGCAGGGGCTGGGAATGAATGCCCATCTCTGTTCTAAGAGAGACTTGGGATACTGAAGGAGCAGAAAACCTGACCTGACCTGTACCCTGAGGTCTATACCAGGAGCCCCCAGGAGGGGCTTAGTACCTAGGTGATAAAACAGGACAATAAAATCAAGAATTGTGATGATTCAACACAAATTCAGAAAGGTTGTTAAGAGGCACAATTGCAGTACCATGACCTAGGCTTTTATGCCCATTGCAGTGTATGGAGCATTCACAGACACTGAGGTAAAGCACAGTGGGCAGAGGGACAAGGGTTGGTCATGAGAAGCTTCTGAGGAGGGGCTTCTTGAAGATTTAATAGATTTGGATCAGAAGATGAGACTTGTGGTGGGGCAAACCCAAAGCGCGAGGACATGGAAGATGTTGACGTGGCCAATAGGCCTCATATGCCAACTCTCTTGCTGGCCCCTGGCTGCAGGTCCTGTGGAAGGCAGGACACTGAGTACTACACAGTCATAGAGAAAGATAGATTTGAGTCATTTGTAAGAAAATGAATAGATACTGAGACCATAATGTTAGGTGAAATAAATCAAAGACCGAAAGTTAAATATTGCATGATTCATCTTAGTCAAGAGATCCAAATTGGGGCCAATGAGATAGTTCAGTGGCCTACAGTACCTGCTTAGGCAAGCTCAGGCAGGTTCAAGAGAGTGCCAGCCCACTCTCAGGGCTGAGCCAGCCAAATAAACCAAAACAAACAAACAAACAAACAAGAGAATCAAGGAGGTAGGCTCTGTGGAGATGGCAAGGAATTCTGGGGCAAGAGAGAGGGGAAGGTGGTGTAAGAGGGAGTAAAGATGATTGGAATGTGATGTATGTATGTACCGGTCCCCCAAGAGGAATGCAATTACTATGGGCTGCAAACGTACACTAATGTTACAAAGAAAGAGGCTCTTAAGTCTCCACAACTGTTCTTGGCATTGGCTTTGAAGCCTGTTTTGGAGAGTGTCCCCCTATCCCTATCCTCTGCTTTCCAGCATCCACATTCATGTGACTTCTGATGAAATCAAACATCTGGGCAATTAATTATTGTGAGGTCTGTTTCTAACCAGGATAACTGGAATGAGTAGGAGGGCTGCTGAGAGACTTATTGTTCCTGTCTGGGCTCTTCAGGCAAACAAAAGAAGCAGCTAGTCAATCATTCAGATGGTGGATGCCCTGAAGCCTTCCTTGTAAGACACATTTTGCTTATTAGCTAACTCTCTTCTTGCCCCCTCCTCTAACATATGAGAATGAGATGTTCATGAATCGTGTTCATATGTCTTGCTTGGGAAAACACGAGTGACCATCGTAACCATAGCACTGAGTCTCCCTGGTATTTGGGTGCACTGACATTTCTTATATCCATGGCGGCCAGTTGATTAATTATTCCTTCATTTAGCAAATGTATTGGCTGAGTCATTTATAAGCTAGTCTGTCATGAGCACCTACTGTATCTCCGTCACAGTTCTGGGGACCAGGGATTCAGTGTGTGGGGAGACAATAGATGAAAGAACAAACAATGGAGATGATGTAACTAAAGATAAGGGCTATGAAGGTTGCTGTAATAGAAGAAGGGGTGGGAAAAAATGCTGTCAATCTAGTGGTCAGGAGGTCAGGGATGTAGCCACTGTAGGCACTGGAGATGGAAGGTCAAGTCAGACATAATTATTGGCTTTACAACATTTTGGTCCCCTTGGGAATATGGAGAAGAAAAATGATGGAGAATAACACTGTAAGTGCTAGGATGGAATTATGTAAAAGGAAGCACATAGAGGGAATGACAACAGTGCAGGAGAGGAGCAGGCAGTGCTTTTCTTCTGATGTTGTGATGCTTGAGTTATCACTGGGAAGAAGTGCTGAGGGAGAGGTCAAGGGATAAAGTTGGCTAGACAAAGGGAGAAACAACATGCTATTAGGCCTTCACCTGGCATATCACATTTCATTGAGCAACTATTACATGTAGGTGTTATTGCAGGTGCTGGGGTTACAGTGGTGAACAATAAAAAAAAACAAGTCCCCGGTCTCCTAGAACTTATATCCTAGTGGTGGGATGGGTAGGCAATGAATGAGTAAACAAGATAACTTCAGATAATGACAACAACTGTAAAGACTAATACCGAACAATGGTAAAGAGAGAGCTGGGGTGTTGTCTTAATTACTTTCTTATTGCTAAGACAAGATACCTGACACCACAACTTAAATGAAGAGAGGTTTATATTGACTTGGTTTCATGAGATTTAGTCCACAGCTGAGGGCAGAAATAGGATGGCAGAGAAACATAGTAAAGGATAAGGCGGCCAACCTATGGAAGCCAGGAAACACAGAGAGAAGTGGCCAGGACAAGAATACAACCTGCTGGGCCACTCCCCCAGGGGCCTACCTCAAACTAGGCACCATTTCCTGATAGCATTTTCAACTACTGACTTCATCAGTAAAGGAGTTGATCTATGAGTATAGTACACCAAGATCTAATTACCTTCCAAAGATATGAGAACTTGGGGGTATGCTTTAGATCAGAACCATAACATTCTGCCTCTGGCCCAAAAGACTCACATCCATTTCATTTAATGAAATGCATTTAGTTCATCTCTAAGAGCTACCAAAGTCTTTACAGTTCTATCAGTGCTGAAAAGTCCAAGTCTAAAACTTGAGATTTAAGGCAAACTCTTAGCTGTGAAGCCCTACAAAAATAAAATAAAATAAAAAGAAATGTAGCCACTGCTAATGTACAATGGTATGGACTGTCCTATTCCAAAAGAGATAAATAGGGGTATAGAAAAAAGTGGGATGAGAACAAGACTGAAACCCTGTAGGGAAAATATTAGCTGTTGTAGTTTCATGTTTAATACTTGGGAGTTGTGGTTGAAATACAAATTTCAAAGGATTTGGGCTGCCCCACTCTTTCAGCTTCATTGGCTGCAGCTCTTGCAGTTTCTCTCTTGGGGTTCTTTTTCACTGCCTGTGGCTTTCCTCAGCACATCTCACACATTCTTGACATCTTAAAGTTTTGGGGTCTTCACTGCACTTGCAGCTTCACAAACAGCCTTCTCACTGGCATACTGGTGGCCTCCATTATCCTCCTCTGAAATGTGGGTGGAAGCTTTTCTGACCCCACAACTCATATTCTTCTCATGAAACCAACACTATGTGGAGGATTCTAAGGTCTGCTGCTAGTTTAAGCAGTCGCTGGACCCCTTAGATCATGCCTGAAGAAGTCTCTGACAGTGTGGGTGGCTAAACACTGTGAAATGAATCCTGGGAACTAATTCTCTAATCAGCTTTTTTTGAGCAGGGGGCCAAGGAGCTTTCTTCTTACATAAAAGCTTTATAGTTTCATAACCTCAAGCCTGGAAGAGTAGGGTCTTACTGATTCCTGAACTGTCTCCAAGCTATCTTTCCTGCTGTTCTGATATAAAGTACTTAGCTTCTTTTTTAATGCTAATCTTTTCAGCAACAATGTTCTCCATGACCCCAGTTTTACTCAATACTTTTAATCAAAGTATTTCCTTTGATTAAAAGGAAATGTTTCATATATTTTGGGTCTAGTATTTGCTCTTGAGTCTCACTGTAAATCTGGCTGAAAGCAGATAGTATCACTCATGCTACAGCCTAACTATTGGGCTGCCTTGAAATTTGTTACTCCAGATTAACTACTCTACCATCTTTAATCTCAATCTCTTGTAAAATCTCAGAACATGGAAAAAATGTAGTCAAATTTTATGTCAAGTCATAACACATAGTCTCTAGTTCAATGGCTAATGGAATCCTTGTTTCCAACTGAAGCCTCCTAAGCCTGGTTTTCACTATCTGCATTCCTATCAGCATTCTGATATTCTGAGCTTTGATCAGTATCACGTATCAACCACTGCTCACAGCATTCTAGGATTTCTCTATCCTGTTTCTCTAAGCTTTTGCAGATTTCTTCCACTAGTGAGTTTCAAAAACTTTCAAACCACATAGTCAGGTATAGTCACAGCAATGACCCCACTTCTCTGGTACCAAGATTTGCCTCAATTATTTTCTCATCAGTTGGACAAAATATAAAATGTATGCAATTTAAAGGAAGAGAGGTTTATTATGGCTTACAGTTTCAGAAATTCCAGTGCATAGTCAACAGGCTCTAGACTAGAACCAGGATGTCATAAAGACATGGTGGAGGAAAAGGTGCTCATTTCATGGTCTCTAGGATGCAAAGAAGTATAATAATATATCCTTTCAAGCCACACACCAGTGACCTACTTCTAGTAAGGCCCCACCTCTTAACAGGACATTAAGCTACTGAACCCATTAATGTATGAGTCCATTAATGATTATAGTGCCTCCCAATCTAACCACCTTCCAAATACATGGTGATTTGGGGGAACATTTTATATAGAAATTATAACAGGTGTGTTCTGAGGGCAGTGATGGGGCTAGAACTTTACCGGGTGCCAGTGTGGGTCCTGGAGGAGGTAACATATTCACTGAGGTTGTATTATGGGTTTCTTGGAAGGAGGACAGTTCTAGGCAGAAGTAATCACAAGGGCAGAAGTCGTGAGGTGGGAATAGGTGTGCTAAATTTGAGCAACAGGAAAAATCTAAGGGATGCTGCTGCCTGGTGAGTGAAGGGGAAAGAAACCATTCCAGAAAGAATCAGAGACCAAGTACCTGGAGAATCAGAGAACCCAGGAATGAAGACCATGTGGAGACCCAGGCTAGGAAGGATGGGGTGATCTCTATGATTACTGGGATAATTACTATTGATGTTGTGACACACAGAAACTTGAACGTATTTGGAGCAATTCAAATTTTAGCACTTAGATACATGGTCACTGAAGATTAAGTATGGGAGAAGTCAAAGATGATTACTAAGACTTTGAGCACTTGAGAGAGTGGGAGCAGCTGCTGAGATAGGGAAGACAGGGAAAGAAACTGGCTTTTTGTGTGGGAGGGAAATGAGTTTTCCATTGCATGTATTTAATATGGGCTGCTAAGTTTGTGTCCCAAGGAAGAGTAAATAGCTCTCATTATGGTTTGAAAGCTTAAAACGCAAACCTTTCCATGGAGGAGAGATGCCTGGGTCAGCATAGGAGACAGCAGCAGTTAGGAAAGTCAGTTCAGGCCTTGGGATGGAAAATAATATGAGGGAAGAAGGTTACTAGAGTGATAAGATCCATCTGGTCTGGCAGGTCAGACTTGACGGAAGAGGGTGAGGACCTAAATCTCTCTAGTACTGTCCTCTTATGCAATGGACTAGCTTGCAATCCCATTTTAAGTTTAGCCCTCAGTGTAGGGGATTGGTTAGGAAATAATAGAGCCAATTGTATGCATTCAGCTTGATGTCACTGCAGTCATCTTGAGTTGTAAGTGCCATGAACTGGTGCTGAGTAACCCTAGTTGCTTTTTCCTGCATAGTTATTTTTTTTTTTAGCAAATTATAAATAATACTATGAGCATTATATATGGAGCCATACTTGAAGACTCTGGCCCCAGGAATGTGTCTGATTAAAAGTAGACCAGGTATATTCCACTTAGAATGAAGTCACTTTTGTCCTAATATAAATATACCCTTCTTTTTGACTGAATTTACAGGAATCTGACGGACCCACTACTGCCTAGTGCTGTTCTTCTGTCACTTAGCCTCTCTGCTGCTGTACAACTACAGGGTATACTTGTCTTTCTTCTGTCTCACAGTGCCTTGGTCCTCATATAATAAACTGGATTGGTCCAGCACACTGATGGAGAGGGTTCTTGGTATGGGCTCCTCTTTGTGCCAAGAGCTGCATTTAATCCACATGAAGATCCTATAAGGTAGACAGAGTGCCTCTACTTAGGCATCAGTGTACTTGTTCTTGTACTGTTTTGGGTGAACTCAAAACGACATTTCATAAATGGCCTCTAAAAGCATCTGTTGGTAGCTGACAGAGTTGGCCTGTTTGTCCTTGAGATAGTTTGATCTCCTCCAAGAAGTCTCTTTTGCTTTGCACCATGAGTGGGGAAACTTCTAGAATGACATCAGCCCCATGTTGTGGCTGAGAAAACTGTGTGTCAGAGGGCAATGTGACTTCCCAAGGAGACACAACCTGTGAGCAGAGCAATCGGGAGTCTCCCCGGAAGGAGGCCTGAGTATGGCCAGGGTTGGGGTGGGGGTGACAATGCAATGCAGATCTGTGACCAGAAGAGAAGCCTGTGTGGTACTCACAGATTAAGGTCAGAAGGAACAAATGATATGTGTATCACAGAAACCCTTTTATCTGATATATGACACGTGCAAGAGGGGCAATTTATATTATAAGCCTAAGGCTGAAAAATATCAAAATATTCATAATTTAATTTTATTTTTCACATGCAATATTCAAATGTATGTTGATCTACTTTTCTTGAAAAATGAACTATGGATGGACACTCAGTATCATTGCTTATTCTTTTTTTAAATTGCAGCCTAGGGCAGGGGAGATGGCTCAGTGGAATAAGCACTTCCCTGGCAGTGCAAGGGTCTGAGTTCAATCTTTGGTTCCACAAAAAAAAAAAAAAAAAGCAACCTAGTTCTATCTAGTCTTCCCAGAAAGCATTTGGTTAGGCTTTTGTGGATGTAAGTTCTTTTTTGCCCTAATAGTTGATTAGTTTATTTACTATTTAATTCAATTATTTACAGACACAAACAGGTTTGGACACAAACGCTTGCAAAGTACATAATTCACTGGAAGAGAGATAGTATTTTCCCAGGCTCCTTTAGCTGCCAGTCCTCCAAACATCTGGGAGTCCACCAACAGACTCTGCAGGGGACGCAGGGCATGCTGGGCAATCTAGCAAACAGGTGGGATGAGATGCAGTTAGGAGCGCTCCTACTGGGCGAATGGAACACGTGTCGAGACAGTTCTGCTTTCTGACTCTCCCCCTCCACCCACCCCCAACCCCAGCTCAACTTTTTCCAAAGACTGGTTCTAATTTGAACTGGTTCAGTAGGATTTTAAAAACAACAACTTTGATTTTGTTTTCAGGACAGTGAAAAAATTAATACTTGGTTTGGGCTCAGAGTTCAGACAATTAGTGTTGTCCATTTTGGTCTGTGAGTCACATTAGCCTAGTCCACATTATTCATTGGGAGGAATGCCTCAAAGCTAGTGCTTTATTTTCCCTCCTAGCTCACAGTCCAAATGCCTGGGGTCTCTTTTGTCCCTAGTTGTCCCTGTCCTAAGCAACCCGAAAGAGCCACTTATTGGAAACCAAAGTAATAAGCAAGAAGAGCTTGCCTCCACGCTGCATTTTCTCCTCTTGCTGCTGTGGCTGCTGCTCACCTTGCCCTTATGTGAGTGCTCTCAAAACAAGCAGCTCCTCTATGGGGTGGCTCTGCTTGTCAGGCCATGCCAAGGCTGACCAGGCTGTCCAGGGACTGTCCCAGCTCTGTCTTCTTTGGTCTCTCTAAGTCATGTTCTCATTTCTCAGGCTTTCTTTCTCCCCTCTTTCTTGCATGAAATCAATATTGGCTCAACATTTTAAACTCATTGCCAACAGATTGGTCTAAGAGCAGAAGATATCAGTACTTCTGAGGTTAGTCACAAAGAAGCTATGAAGAATTCACTTGGGTTTTTGAGACAGGATCTCACTATGTAGTTCAGGGTGCCTTGAACTCACTTTGTAGCTTAGGTTGGCCTCAAAATTGCAGCAATCATTTTGCCTCAGACTCCTGACTGCTGGGATTACAGGTGTTCACCACTGCATTTGGCCAGTAATTTACTTCTGATCCTAAAGGGCTAACCTTGGATGGCTGGAAAGGGAGGTCCGAGGACCACTGGGCAAAGCCTGCCCTTTCTGTTCAGTCCTGGGACATAAATCCTGTCATCCATAAGTAAAGTGGTATAAGTCATAAATATAATTGAGACACAGATGAAATTCTGTGTGTGTGTGTGTGTGTGTGTGTGTGTGTGTGTGCCTGTGTATTTATGTGTTTATGTGTCACTGTGGCTTGTTTTCTGAGAGCACAGCTACAGAATCATGGGTCCTCTTTGCAGCAGTGTTATAGTTTGTGTCTGGATGTCCTCCTAGAGCCTCATGTGGGCATAGGGGGCAGGATTTTCCTGGATGGCTGAATCTAGAGTTTGTGGCTGATCCATTGTCTAGTACTGGGATTGGGGAGTGAATGCTATCCCTGCCCTATGGCGCATAGCCTGCACACAATATCACGGAGGGAGAAAGGCTTGCTTTCCTCCTTTTTCTCTTAATGTTCTTACTGCCTTGAGCCAACACAAACTGCTACCCTCTGCCATGTGCCATCCTACCTTGGCAATTATGTGCTGAAACCTCCACAAACTGTGAGCCAACTAAATCTTTCCTTCCTTAATTTTGGGCATCAGGTATTTTGTCTCAGAAGTGAGAGAAAAGGAACCAAGACAGGCAGTGTGGAGACAGCAGGGACCCTAAAAGGCTGGGCCTGATGCAAGGCAGTGAGGTCCTGGAGCATCACGCAGGGGAGTGATGGGTGTGCCCGCTAGTGCTTGCTCTCCTGGGAAGTGCCAAGGGATGAACCTGGCCTGTGCCCTGCATCCCTCTTGCTCACTCCCCTCACATGTCCTTCTGTTCCTGGGCCATGCTCTGGTGCAACCCCAGGACCCTTGTTACAGATCCAGCACTGGGGGCTGTCTGATCCCCTATTCTCAGCCTTCAAAACTGTGAGTTAAGTAAAGTACTTTCTTTACACCTTAAAAATATCTGCCATCCAGACGGTCAGTGCCAATGGCGCTCTTCTTCTGGTCTCTCACTGTAACACTTGTCTCCTCCTCTCTCGCCTCCTCATGCTGTTTGCAAGATGTCGATGCCTGCTCCTAGTACGGGCTCTGCAGTGCTGGGTGGAAGCTGATGACATCAATGTGCTCATGTGGGGAGGTTCACATAGACACAGTAGGGTTTGCATCCGTGTATGCATCTACCGGTGCACCCTGAGCAGATGCAGATTGAACATCTCTTGTCTGAAATTCAGGGCACAGCAGTGTTTCGGATTTCGGATTTGTTCCTACTTTGGAATATTTGCACATACATGATATCTTGGGATGAGACCTAAGTCTAGTCATGAGACTCATCTGTTTCCTGTACATCTTACACACATAGGCTGAGGGGTAACTTGGGGGATGTAGGGTAGCTGGGGATTGAGTCAGACTTCACACTGAACTCCATTCCCAGAACTTCTTGGCTTCTATTTTGAGACTGGGTTTTGTTAAGTTGCTAAATTTCCCAGTCTTGGGTAGAACTTGCCACCCTCCTGCTCAGCCTCCCAGAATGCTGGGTTTACAGGCGTGTGCCACTACACCAAGCTCAGAAGGTAATCTATGCCTTATCTTTCAGTGTGCTTGAGTTTTAACTATGACCCCTTACTCGAGGTCAGATGTGGAATTTTTTGCTTGGAGAATACACTGGTGCTCAAAAGTTGTGGATTTTGTAACATTTATGATTTTGGAATTTTTGATGAGAGACTCAGTGTGTACATAAATAGAGATGTGTATGTGCCCCTGAGTTAGTGTATATACCTATGTGGTCTACCTGTGAGTGGGCCCTGAAGGAAGGACACCCCAGGAGGATAAGAGCCCCTGTGTAGGGCTCAGATCTCAGCATCAAATACCATTGCCTATAAGGAACCAGGGCCTCCTGGAGAGATGGCAGACTCTGGAGCAGGGGCTGTCCATGTAGAAGGGGAGCTGAGAACATTGTGCAGTGCCAGAGATGAAAGTCCTGGGCTGGGGATGGAGAGTAGGGACAGGACAGGACAGGAGACAGCAGAGCCAACCTAGAAGTCTCAAAAAACAAAGGTGAAACAATCTGAGCCACCAAAGACCAAACCAATCACATAGTGTTTTATAACCCAAAGTCTAAAATAAATGTCTATACTGATACAAATGAATTACTGGATATTGAACAAATGGAGAGAACAGACAAACCTTCCATATGGAAGGATCCATGTAAATTTATGTAAATATTCCCCACTCAAGGAAGTGGAGCCACCTGGTATGGTGGTGTGCACCTATAATCTCAGCACTCAGGGACAGAGGAAGGGAGGGAGGGAAGAAAGGAGGGAGGAGGGAAGGAGAGAGAATGGAACACAGCTCCCTACTTCTTAGGTGCAGGCTGTGCCTGAGGACTTCCTTTTAATGCATTTGGCATAGACAGAGGCTACAGAAGCCATGTGTGGAGAGACCTGACTACCACCTCCCGAGCTGGGGAGCAGAGCCTACCCCAACTTCAGGGAGTCTGATTCACAGCAGGCACCCTGGATACGAATCACAAAGTGGCACTTGGGTTTCATGGTCTTCCTCCCCCAAAACCTGTAGCCCCAGTCTAACTGTAAGAAAAACTCAACTTGGAGGACAGCCTACAAAATCTCTGAGGATCCTCTAAACTGTTCAGGACATGAAAAGCAAAGAAAATCTGAGGGAATGCAGTGTCCAAGAAATACCTGAAGAGATGCCATGACTGCTTGAGATGTGGGATAGCAGAAGGGACCTGGGTCAGGAACGTGATGTTAGCAAAAACGATGGGAAAGTGAGTAAAATATGGGCCTTAGTGGTAATGGGGGGCATTAACTTACCAGTGAGGGCAGTACTAACCATACCAGTGTCAGTGGCGTGCGGAGCAGGGCTTGTACTACAGAGGAATCCGTGACTTTTTCTATACAGCTCAAATGTATAGAAATTAAGTAGTTGATTTTGAAGCACCACTCCAGTGGTCTCTTCTTCCTTTCTCCTGATGCTATTTATGTCTCTACTATCTTGCTCCATCAGACAAGATCTATTGGTGAAGACAATGAAGAGACCAAGACCAACCTGACGTCCCTACCAAATGTGGTGACTCCTGCTTGTTGGCTTGAGGGCTGACTACCGTGTCTGGTCTTCCTGGTGCCTTTACTTCTCAGCTTGTCTGGCTTCTGAGGCTTATCTGAGGCACTTTTATTGGCTGCCACGTGGTTTGAGCTGTGGTCTGTTCATAGCGTAGAGGAGTCCCACGGGCAAATCTCTTGCTGCTGAAGGAGCCAGGCTGCATATTGCAGTGCCAAGGGCATCTGCCCTCTGGGTGAAGGTTGGGAGACCTTCCAGGGGCTGTCATGTCTGCCTTGGATTAGGTTGACATCTGTGGGACCCCTTATTCATGCTCTGTGCCTCTTCACCATCAGTCTCCTTTATATCTTCTGGTCCATTGTCATCTCCTTTCCCCTCCCTATCATCAGTGCACTTGGTAGAACAGGCTGATGAGGGCTGACTACATGGGGACAATCTGTGTCTGCCTGGAGTGCCTGAACTGAACAGTCATAGACTAGGAAACTGTAACAAGTCATTTTACCCTGAGTCTCCTAGGCAAAGCAGATCACTTGCAGCATCACCCATATGGTACTAGCCCACAAGGTGCCACCCATATGGTGGCACTGTACAAATTAGTGGAAGCCACTCTCTCTAGGCAGTCTTAGTTCTGAGGTAGAGTCTTGGTGTGGAGCTCTAGGGCTAAACCCCAACCCCTAAATATTTCAGGCCCCAAGTATTCCCTCAACCAGGCTTCCTTGCACACTAGACAAACTATGCAACCACTCATTGTTGCCCTGAAATAAATAGTGGGGAAGAACTCACGGGCTTGCAGGAAGAGAAATTCCCAGGCTGCCAGAGGAGCAGGGAGAGTGGGGCATTCCTGGACCAATCAGGTAGTGGATTTTTTCCCCTAAGTGCTGAACAGTATTCAGCAGCTATGGGATGAGGCACCTGTACCCCTGGCCCAGAAATTCTGGGTGAGGCATTTGGTATTGTGAGCTAGTCCAGTGAAGAGCTCAGGCACTAGGCTCTGAGGGCTGGGGTCGAGTCTCGTCCTAGCCCTTCCCTGGTATGACCTTGAGCAAGTGACCTTGCTTCTGCCTCTTGCTTAGCCTGTGTCTTCTGCTGTGAGCCACCTCTTTTCTCTTCTTCACATCACTCACAGATCCTAAGACCCTCAAATTAAGTCTGTAACAGACCCCTGCCCTGCCCTCTGGTTTGCTTGCCTGTCCTTACCATAAGCTCTAATCCCAAGAAGTAGTTGCTTTGTTTCTGGTTATTAAAAAAAAAGCCCAGAAAGATTTATTTGAAACTAATAAGAAATAGTAAATCTGTTTTGTCACTGAGCTTGGCTCTAGAAAATATTTCTTATGCATTATATCTCATAATGAAGATGATTGTTAGGCAGATAAGACACCAGTGTTACTGCAACTTCTTAATGGGTCTCAAATATCACTTTACATCCGCTAAAAGGTTACCCTAGGATATGACATCTATCATTAGACTAAGAGCTGCAGCTATTTGCTATATGCTACTCACAGCAGCAAAGTGACATCCCAAGGCCCAGGTCTGATAATGTTCCTCATTTAGTTAGATACCTCTAGTGATTGCCACTGTCCAAAGAACTAAGCCCACCCTCGGCAGCCAGAAGCACTGCTGGGATTCAGACACATATTCCCCACCTTGTTGTTGCCTCTCCCTATTTCTCCTTTTACCACATCTATGCTCTGAAAGAATAGATTTCTCCTCTTTCTGAGCACAGCCTTCCCACCCATGCTTCCAGGTCGCAGAGCTTCTGTGCATTGGCCAAAGCTCATCCCAGACGCACCTCTGTGAGGCTCATGCATAGACCCACTCTCCTCAGTGCATTCACAGCATTCTGTTGAGCTATGGAAACATTAGGTTACTTTTTTGGCTTGAAAATAAACCTCTAGGACCAGTGAGATAGTTCAGCAGACTAAGCCCCTGCTTTGGCAAGGTCAGGGACTAGGGTTCAATCCCAGCTCCTGCATGCTGCACTGGCCTCCTCCCCCCATCCGGGGAATGTTGAGCTGGCTACGGAGTCTGGACGTGGTGATGCACACCTGTAATCCCAGCACCAAGGAGGCTAAAAACAGGAGGATCACTGAGTCTCAACTTTGAGACCCTGCACCAAATGCATATATGAAAAAAAAAGAAAGAAAAAAATTAATAGCCAAAACAAAGTTCATGTTCTGCTTTCCTTTTACCCTCAGCACAATGATTAGCAGAGAGTAGGGAATTAAGTAGATAAAAAAATACACAGACCCCTGCCCATGTATTTCGAGTCACTTTCCAGGAAACATATTAGTATGTGATTTCCGGAGTCTGCCACCCTGGCATTCTGGTCCTCATTCTGATGCTTGTAAGTGAACTTAGCCAGTGTACTTAATGCCTGTTTTCTTAGTTTATAAATGGGAAATATCATCCTCATGGAGCTGGAGGGATTAAGAAAAAAATTATGCCCTTCAGCAGTACCAGGGACAACCAGTGAACCACTGGACCTAGGTATCTGTGCTCTTATGACAAATTTCTCTGTCGCTCTGTGTGGTTAACAGACCACTCTTTTGGAGCAGAGATTCTGTTGGTGCTAGTTCACCTGAGAGGCAGGTCTTGGAGCAGAGTCCTGTCACTGTTCCTGCTGTACCTGAAGAGCAGGCAGAATGGGAAGGAGTCAAATGCCTAGAGCGGCAAGGAAGCCCAACTAAACCAGGCAGCGTGTCAGTGAATTTTATTCCTAGTTACACTTTGTATGGGTGAGGCAAGTCTTTCCTTCCTGCTAGCCTTGATTACTATCCTTAGTGACTGTTAATAGAGGTAACTGCCTTCCCTAAATGATATTTGAACTTTACCCCAGTCCTGTGTTTCCTGGGCAAGAACCCCAA
The DNA here is from genome assembly GCA_004027165.1 of Ctenomys sociabilis. Classification (NCBI taxonomy): domain Eukaryota; kingdom Metazoa; phylum Chordata; class Mammalia; order Rodentia; family Ctenomyidae; genus Ctenomys; species Ctenomys sociabilis. The sequence continues at coordinate 17,242 of PVKA01015199.1, forward strand.
ATAATCAATCCAGTTTGGAAAAAGCAGCAGATGGAGGCATTATCTGTACCTTTAATTACCTTGGCAGCTTTGAAATTAAACACACAGAAGGAAAATCAACAAATTGGCTGATTTTGTTTTCCCTTAACCATTTCATCTGCACGGGGACCACTCCTACATCTGTGCAGTACATATTCTCCTAAACATTTTGTTACAAATGCATAGTTTTTCATCAGTTGCCGATATTTGTGCTCAGGAAGCATTTGGCCACTAAGCTAAGGAAGGGGAAGCATCAGCCTGGGTACTTGCTAGCCAGGGTTCAGGGCGACCCGCCCAAGCAACCTGAACTTAACCAACTCGACCTTGCTGTGCTGTTCACACTGTCAAGAAAGTGAATAGGACCCTGGAGCTTCTGGTGCTGACATCGCATGAGATTGCAAGTTTGATTTGAAACGTGTTCTTCATCAAGGTGGTGCTCCCGTGTTTCTGCTGCTCCCACTGGGCTCAGTGTAAGAGAGCCACTAGCAGTTTCCGGAAGTCCCCGGAGGTGTCTGAGCTGACCATGTCAGAGAGAGACTTCTGATACTTCTCCTGGAACTTGACTTTGATCCCCTGAAGGTCCACCTGTAGGAAGGATGGTGATGTTAATGTTAAACAGGCTTAAAGCACTTGCTTATGCTTTCGGTCCACCTGTGAGGTAGAACCAGCACTATCTCCTTTTTGTGAGTAAGAAAAAGAACACTACATTTAGTCCTGCAAAAGTGAAAAAAGTCTGTATGTATGTTCCATTCGATTGATGAAAACCGAACCTTGAAGTTCGCATGATTTTTTTTTTTTTTTTTTTTGCACAACCAGGGATTGAACTCAGGCCCTTGCACCTGCCAGGGAAGCACTTATTCCACTGAGCCATCTCCCCAGTCCCTCGCATGATTTTATGAGTTACAAAACAGTAATTTTCTTTTGAGTTTTTACGTGATCCGGAAATGAGTAGTTCTTAGATACAGGACTGTACAAAAGCAAGTTGACAAGGCCCTATTTGGCCTGCAAGCCAGTTTGCTGGCCCTTAGTAGAAAGTGAAGAAAGTTGTGGACACAGAGCTTTGAGATGAGTTTTTTTGTGTACCCTGATTGGCAAGTGTGAATCTAAATCCTGGAGGTCGGTATAGGACTTAAGCAAAAAACAGAAACAAGATTTCTCTGCTGAAAACTTCTTATAGCTGCTAAAAAGGGAGACAAATCTTACATAGAAGAGATATAGCTCCAAACTGAACAAAATGAGTCTCATAAGAGAAACACAAAACTCTCTTTAGCCAGGAGCTTCTACTATTTTCTCTCTGGTGTAGACCCTTCTCTGCACTCTGGATCTAGGAACTGTGGCTGAGATCTGGTCTCTCATATCTTGCCCCAATTAGAGGCTAAACTGAGGCAGAAAGAAAATGAGAAAGGACACGGTGGAGCAGAGAGGGACCATTTAGAGCGGGTGCCGAGCAGAGGGCAGAGGTGACTGGAGGCAGATGGGTGCCTGCTTGCGTGGAGGGGCCGCCTGGTCTCAAACCTGCCCCCTTGCCCACGAGGAAAGCATTCAGGAGGAGACCCTGGGACTCTGGGAGTGCCTGGTGGCCTTGGGGGATTAGGGATCTGGCTAAACATTTCCCTGGGTCTGGAGCATTCTGAGGAAACTTCCATATGTTGAGATGACAAGACATATGGTTAACATGGAGACTGGAGCACCTTGGAACTGAAGGTGCCCTGGTCTGTGCTGGAGTAAACTTGAACCTGTGACCAGCCCTTGGATGCGTCCGACCCCCTGGGGTCTTCTGGTACCCTGGGTCTGCTGTGTGGGGAAACTTCACTCCCTCAAGACCCTCTATGACTTTGGCTGGGGTTGCACGGCTGAGCCAGAGAGCAGGTACCCAGAAAGAGAAAGGAGAGAGAGTGGTGAGGAGAGAGAACTCCAGGGGAGAAGACAGGTTGTGAAGGGAGAGGTGGTAGAGCGAAGCGGACTTGGAGATAGCAGAAAAAAATGAGTTGTGGAGGAAGAGGAGAAAGGAGTATGTGAGGGGGCAGGGGAGAGATTCCAAGAACAGAAATAAAAATGAAAAAGCCATAGCTTGCTGCAAAGTTATATTTAAAAGCAGCATCAGATGTTAAGTATTTGTTGAAAATGGGTCAGAATTTGGGTTGGTACCACTCTTCCTTTATTTAACAATTTTTTGTTTTTGAGGGAAGATGTGTGTGGCTCTCAGCTGCTGAGTTCCACTTCCTTTTCCAAGGCTCCTCCGACTGCAGATGAAAAGCCACTCTCCATTGTCCCCTTGCCCTGTGGCCCTGCATGCTAAGGCATTAGCTGTGTGTCTTGGCAGCTGCCCATAGGTTTATTTTCCTAAAACTCAAGAATTCTCTTCTAATGGGGTGAAGAGTGGTTTTTAAGGGCTTAAAAATCCATTGGCCTTTAATGTATAAAGGTGTATCTCCATTCCTGGGAATAAATCATTCATATGACACATAAACAAAGATTTATGGTGTTAAGTTGTTTTCTTTGTGTGTAGCCCTTGAGAAAAAGGTAAGCCTAGAAAGGCTGGGGGTGGGGCCAAAAGCAAAAAAGGTTGAACGGACATGTTTCAAGTATAAAATTTTGTTTCTACTGTGTGTTCAGTGAAATAGACACCCTGCTCAGGAGTTGGGAGATATCTGCTGCTTGTCCCTGCACAGGGCGGCCTCCGTCAGCATCCCTGCTTTGTCTTAAGATGGAGCCAGGCATATACGTGCCACCTCCAAGTGGCTCTGTAAGTTCCCTCCCTGTACACAGTGCCACCAACATTCTGGAGCCACAGATGACAGAAATAGCAGCAAGGATCATTACTGTATTTTTATAAAAAGAAACAGATGGAAGCAGGGCACAGTCTTCTACAGATTCCAGGAAAGCAAGGGCTGTCTCTGCTCACTTTTACTATTTCTGTAAATAGGCCTTAGAAGAAAAGAAACCATAAGTGGATGACATCAGTGGCGGGGAAAGAGGAACTGCTGCCGCCTCTCTGGAGTCCAGGGTGTCTTACCTCGGTCCTGGTGACGATGACGCGAATTAGTGTCTCCTCGTCAGTCCCCATGCCCTTCATGGCCTTGTACAGAAGGTCAGCGAAGTAGCCCTCACGGTCTCGGGCACATCTCACTGAAGGAAAAAGGAAAGGAGAATGCGAGGCATTCTTGTTGAACACTGGGAAGACACTCCTGGGCCCAGGGCAGTTCAGAGTGTCACCTGGTCACCCTAGGGGCTGCCAGCCTTGTATGGCAGAATCTGAAGGAGCTGACTGCCCGCCATGGAGGAATGAGATCTGGAGGATTCCTCACTCTAGGACACCTGGTCTCTTCAGCCAGATCCAGGTCAAAACCACTTAGAAGATGGGAGGGTCTCCTGTGCCCCGGTACCCTCTGAGAGCAGAGGGGCCCTCATTCACAGTGATGACTTGACACCTTTGTTTCCCAATAGTGTGGAAGAAAGCCCTGACTTTTCCACTTAGACAATGTGTGTCTGGGAAGCATTGCTGTTAGCAGCAGCAGGAGTCCTCAAGAGGTTGAGCAGGGACAGCTAGGGAAGGCGGGAAAGAAAAGGGCAGCCAGCCACTCGCTCTGCCCCTTGCTCCTCATGGCCTTCAAGGGGCAGGGGAGGCAGAATGGGGTTACACAGGTCTGTAATCCTAGCTTGTCAGGAGGCTGAGGTAGGAAGATGGAGAGTTTAAGGCCAGTCTGGGGGACTTAGTGAAACTATTGGAAAAAGAAAAAAATGTGGGGTGGGATAGCTCAGTGATACAGCACCCCTAGATCTGATTCCCAGTACTGTAGTGGGAAAAAAGCAGGGATTCTTAAACTTCACCACCTACAAGATAATCTCCTCTGCACCCTGGTCCACCCTAGGTTTCTGTGGGAAATCTGGAATGGGAACTGGGGAACTGTGGTACCAGGAGATTCTGATTTGGGTCTCCAGTGATGAAGTGGTGCTCCTGGTAGCAGTCACTGAAAGGTCCCAGCCTATACTTCATATTTCAGCTGTACATGGACATCTTTACATACTGAATGGGAGCAGGTTGCAGAATGTCTCACAAAAATGGTGATGAAGCCATGTGCTTTGTGCAGCTCATTCTCAAGGTTTTTCACTTTTACTTTTGCTCCCACTGAGGACAGCCACGAGTGGCTCCCAGCTCTCAGAGCTGGCTCCCCATGCTATCTCCATTTTGGCTATGCCTGAGCCTACTTCCATGTACTGATAGGTACAGAGCTAGCTAGGACATTTCCTTAGCCCTTCAACTGGCCTTAAAAACAACCCATACTGGTCTAGATGAGGTGCTGGTGGAGAAGACAGAACTCGTGCTTCCCTGATAACCCACAGCTGCTGCTCTTTAATATGAGCAGGGTCAAGACAAGATGAAGAGCCAATGCCTCACGCTGTTGGCTGGGAGGAAGCCTGCTTGAGACAGAGGCTATGACTTCCCGGGGCATGAAAGACTAAACATCAGAACTGAAGCACTGGACCCAAAACATTAGATACTATCTCAATAGTATAATGCAAATTATCTGTTTTGCATATTCTTCTCCCTGCATATTGCAGTGGAAAATGCAGGCCTCCAACCTAGCCCAGCTCACAGAACTCACCTACTTACTGCCATTCTCAGTCATCCATCCTCAAGCTACTTCTCCCTCATGGCTGAATAAAACCCAGGTTTGGCCCCTGGGTTGAGGCCTTTGCTCTGGATAGCCATCGCTATGGTTGGACTTAGGGCCCCTTGGCTCCCCATAGCTATAAATATGCCTTAGTGTCTTTATTTTCACCGTGGGTTGTGCTGGAAGTGGTACATGGGAATTAACTTGATGGGATTCCAATACTTTATCCATGGGATTACAAATACGAACTTCCTGGACTGATATGAGGACCAAAAGGGCTCTCTGTATTTGTTTGGGTTCTTTCCTTCTGGGGATGAGTACCTCCTCTTCGTGTGCCATCTGGGATGGTGCCCTGGACTTGTCCCTGCAGCAGTGTGCACAGTGGACAATGCCTTCCTTCCAGAGCTCACAGAAAGAAAACAGAGGCCTGCCAGAGATGGCCTCATGCCCGTCTCTCTGCTATTTCCTGCCTCTGGGCAACACTCAGGGAGAAGGTCCAGGGGTTTGCTTGGCATGGTCTAAACCTCGTCTCTCTCGTCTTTCTTTCTAAACAGACAGCATTTTCTGCAATTATTGAAGGGAATCAAACTGGAAGGGAAACCCTGATGCCACTGGACAGACTGGCTCATGGACCTTGAATGTAGGTACTGTTCAGTGTATGTCAAATGAACCCTAAACCATTACTGGAGGCTTGGACTACTGAGAGATGCTAGGGGACTCCTAGTCTTAGTGGGGTTGCAGAGGACCGTGATGCCCTCCTGGAATCCAGTGCCTATTCTAAGGTGCTTTCTGACTGCTCAGAGCTAGGGCCCTCCCCAGGAATCACCTCCAACTGACAGAGCTGACTTGACCACTGTGGCAAATATCACCAGGTACAGCTGGCCCCCAGTCACTGATTGATGTCCAGTGTGGGGACCTCCTGGCTCCCTTGGGACATCTCAGCATCTGTGTGACAGGAACTGCATCACATCCACCTTGTCCTCTGCCTAATGTTTCTCTGTTGTGCTAATTCCCAGCTCATTTCCTGAAATCTCTTGCATGCAGCCTTCAGGCCCCAGAAATGGTTCCAGGACAGGGACTGTCCTAATGCTGCTTTACCAAGAGTTAAGTAGGCTTTCTTCAAGTCTCCTGACGTTTCCTCTTCAATGGCTTCTTCCATGTCCTTGCCAATGAGCTGGAGAGGCAAGCAGAGTCCAGCTGTTATTCCTGGATTGGCTTTTAGCACTCTTGGGATTGATTTCTTATAACAAGTACTAAACTTGCCCAGATTCAGTGCTGCTGCTATAAGGAAATCCTCTCCTGCCTCTTGCCCTGAGGAGGGGTCTCTTGCTATGTGTGGCTTCCTGTGTGTGGGTGTGGGTGCCTGCGTGCCTGTGTGTGTATGTGTGCACCACCTGCATGTCCTGGCCTTTCTTGCCTTGGGTCTGGGGATTCTGTCATTTAGCACAAGAGGAAATAAGTAGCTGCTGAAAAGCTCATGGTGAGACACTGACCTGAGGCTCCTGCCTGAGCAGGCTGCACGGGCTGAGAGCCAGAGGCTGAGTGCGACCCAAGGCTGCTCTCCCTCTCTGGGGTGATTGCAGATGGTGCTCTGCACAGCATTACACATTAGGTTTCTTTCCAAATATTTACAAAAGCTACAGTTTGAGTAAATTGTGACTGTCTTTAACACAAATACTGCCTGGGCTAAGCTCAGGGCAGACCAAAAAGAGAAAGGAAGGTGCTTTGCTGGATTTGGGCACTTTGCCTCTTTCTAGAAATTATCTTTTGTAAATGTGACACAATTGATCCTATAGATTATTGGGACCCTTGAGTGCATTCTAGTGGAGTTTGTGTTTTTATTATGAAACTGCAGGTAAACAACACATTCTTGTGAATGGGACAACATGGGGGAAATCTGGAGGTAGCTAGGCTCCTTGTGTGCCTGACATCACTTGCCTATATAGATGTTTTTGTTCTGCCGACGGAAGCCAGACTGAGAGGGGAGAGGATTTCAAACCTGTCCTTCCTTAGCTGCCCACCTTTCTAGGTGCAGTGTGGGAGGTGGCATCTTGGAAGGGTGGGTGTCATTTTCTCAGACACAGGGTCTTTTTTGCAGGCTGAGGTTGCATTTCAAGATTTCATTTTGTTTATATGAGTCTGTGTTTATTAAAAACTTATCATGACTCATCCACATGGATGACACAGACAAAGGATCTACAGAACAAGCTACAGGACTACAAGATAAATCCTGAGGGGACTTCACTGACCTCATAAGGAACATAAAGTACATGTGTTGGCATATAGGTCTTGTTCTATCTAGGTCTTAACCATCCAGCAGAAAAGTATAAAAATGAAGTACACACCACGGGGCCATAATAATGTTGAGCTGTAAATGGCTATGGTCAACAACTTCTTCGGATAACTCACTATTGTTGTGGAATGCTGGACTGTGTTGGATTGTGTTGTCAAGTTCAGGCACCTAAAGTAGTTGAATGACAATGGAGTGCCCATCTTTGACAGGTGTAGACAAAGGAAGTGGTATAGAGAGGAAGAATCATGATGTGTGTGTATGGACAGTACAGTTGGGATAGATAATGCTGTGCTTCTACATAATTCTATGAGGCAAGATTTGTACTAATGGTGGTTGGACAGGATATTAAGTTGGCTTCTAGTACTGTGGACAACCACTAGGAAAATAACAAGGCAGAAAGTTTAATTATTTATTAATTATTAATAATTATTAATAATTAATAATTATTAATTAATAATAATAATATTAATTATTAATAATTAATTAATTATTGAATCTTTGATGTAATTCAGGTATAAAAAATAAGATATGCAAACAGCTACACTCTTAATTTACTGATAAGAGACATATGGTATAATAATGTCTGTAAGTATAATATCATGTATGTACCTTCTATGATACCAAAACATTATGAAAACAGTTTTCAATGTATTAATTTATCAAATCCATCTTGTCAAGGTATCTTAAAACTGTCCCATTGACATTTGTACTTCAATAAAACAAAAATAAAAATAATAATAATAAAAAAAATCACATTAAACCATTTACTGTTTCTATTTCTAATAGAATCAGTATTAAAACAATACTGGGACCAGAATAGTGGTTTAAAAATTTTTTTGTCTATAAGACAGATGAAGGCAGATAGACAGAACTCTTCTGCAGCAGTAGTGGCAGGATGTAGTCTCCTGATTCTGGCACTAGTCATTGATGCCATGTTCTGCCTGCAGGGGTGTTTCCTCACACAACTCCAGGGGGCGCCCTTCACCTAATGCACTGAGAGCACACAGCCTGGCCTCTTACTCTCCTGCTTTTCCATCCTAGTGACTAATGTAGCATCTCCATGGACCCGATGGAACTCTGTGTGGAAGCAGAGCACTGCTGAGCAGTTGACCTCCTCTGCGAGCTTTCCACTTGGGTTTCTGGAACTCTATTTCTTAGAGGACTATTTAGACGGATGAATTTTTCTGATCTTAGGACAAAAACACAATAGAGGTAGATTCCAAACTTAGCTCAGAGACTCTGGTTACACAGGCTGCAGTGCCTTGAGGGAAGTTATTGGAGAAATAAAGGTGATGTTGTTAGTAGAGGGTAAAGTCCAAGAAGTCTCATTTTTAACAGATTTTCAAAAGATTTCCCTTTCATTTTGAATCCATTTTCCCACACTGATCGTGCTGAGAGCAGAGCCCATGGTGCTTGGCCTCTGCGAACAGAAGTGTGAGACTCAGAGGCTGAGCTTGCCTGTCTGGTGGAGTTGGGAACTGTGATAATCTTGCACAATATAGCCATGTTGGGAGGCCCTCTTGCTTGGGCCGGGATTGCTGGGACCACTAGAAATTAAGCCTCATGCTTGGAGGCCAAATATGGGAAAACCGCTGAATTTGGTACGAAAAATTAAAATTCACCTTGATACCAAGATGATCTACTTTATAGTGTACTCTGGTGCTCACACTAGTGTGTTTGTGCTTTTGGACAGAAACCATCAAGCACTTATAGGAGCCAGGCCCTTAAGAGCATGATCAACTCTTAAAAAGTTAACAATAAAGATCAAGGCTTTTGAAATGCAGCGATTTTCATAACATTGTTAGAGCTGGGTTTGTGTGGAGTCAGTGTATCTGTAATTTGTCTGAGTGTCCATTTGAGCTCTTGTTCTGGTTTTTAGTGCTTAACCAATGTTTATGAGGTGCTTACAGCGTACCAGGCACGAAGTGCTTGCTTCTATTAATTCACTCAATTCTTACTAATCCTACAAAGTAGGTACTATTAACCCTATTAGATGGTTGGGAAATGGAGGCAAAGAATCCTCCATAACTTGCCCCAGGCTAGGCCCCTGGTAGCCCAGGGCAAGCTCACTTGGGGACTTGTGAAGACTCACAGGTGGTGAGACCCAAACACCAAGGAATCCCACTTAGCAGATGCAGCACAAGAGATGCAACTTTTCATTAACAGCTTCTTAAATGATTCTGATGCTGCTATCTAGGATTAACTTTAAGACACTGCATTGGCTTCGATGTCCTTGCAGGTGTGTGGCCACTAGATCACTCAAGGGCCTGTACACAAACATACACACACTGGTGTGTGTGTTTACATAGTGACCACCAATGACAGCCACATTCAGAGACTCCACTTGTGGTCCCTGTCATGTAGGAAGCAGAGACTCCAGGGAATCCTCCAGCTGAGGCTACATGATTCCAGGCATGGAGAGCAGGGGGATGCAGGGTTAGCTGCCTTTGATCAGGACTCAAGCACAGGGCCTTGGGGCTTGCATGCAGAAATAATAAAATCCCAAAGCTCTGTTGTCTTTTCCTCTGCTGGCAACGCATAGAAAAGGCCGTTCTGAGTGAGGAGCAGCCAGCTCCGGCAGGGGTAGGAGCTCCAGCCAGGGCGTCTCGGAGGACTCATCCACTTTTTGCTACTGACTCACTGTGTGGTCCTGATAAGTCATCAAGGGTTCCTCACAGGCAGACTGACTGTGTCCAGCAGTTATGGGCCACAATGATTGCTCAGTTGTATCATAATTAAGCTATTGGAAAAGTGAAAATGACGTACAGAAGATGTGCTTTGAATGGGTGAAACATTCTATAAAAATAAAATAGAAGGAAAAAAACAAAGAAAGAGAAGGAAAAAGATGGAAGAAAGGAGAGAGAGAAACCTGATACTCCACTTACAGCTTTTTGCCAATTAAAGTTTCTTTTCAGGGGACAATTTAGTACTAAGTATGTTGAAATAGCTAACTGGCTTTGCTGGCTGAAAATGATCGTGAGATTAAAAACATAACTTATGCGTGTCTTTTCAGGAATCTTTCTCTGAAGTAGAACATATCGGTCTGAGAGCAGTAGGCGCTGCTAGCCCAACTATTAAATGGAATAATGAAAACAAAAGCAGACACTTGCATGTTTATCAGGGTCAGATTCTTTCTTAGGCTTTCTCTGCACTCTTACCATAACTCTGAACATCTGCTCATAGCCCCAGCACTCTGGTCCCATTTTGACTCCAGTGTGTGACCTCTCCGTGTCCCTCATCTCTGCCAGCAATGTAGGGTCACCAGCCACTGCACCCGCAGATGCTGGCTTTTCTTGGCTGCAGGGATGTTGTGAGCACTGTGGGATCCTGGCAGCATCCTGGGCCTCCGCCCAGGAGAAGAGCCACTCTTTGAAAGCCCTTCCAGGTCCAGACCCCAGACCTGGGATTCTCTGGGAATCTGGGTTTCACAGGGAGCCTCAGGGCTCAGGGTGCTCTACTTACAAGTTGGTAGGCCAGAAAGGTGGCTCGCAACTGCGGGTAGCTCCTTTTGGCCAGGACTTCGTTGAAAGCGAGCTCATCAGTGCCCCAGCGACCTTCTCCTGCCTGAGGGCAAAGGGCAATAGCATGACAAGGACTTTGTGAGAAGACAGAGTACACAGATAGCTCGGGCCAGACCATGCTCACAGGGGCTGTAAGTATGTGCTAACAGAAGTCACGTTGAGTAGCCTTCTGCACTCCCGACACACAAGTATACTTTATATATTTATGTTATTTGTAGTCATGCTCATCCGGAAACAGACCCGAGATGGTGAAGCCCAAACATGAGAATGGGAACAATTCCTTATCTATGACCTAAGCAGATACGCATGAGCATGTATTTATTTCTTAAAGACCACCTTTATCTTTCCAGTCACTCCTATTTGTATAAAATAAAGAATCATTTGTTGGAAACAATGCAAATATATTAAAAAACAAAGACGCTGCTGAGCCTGGTGTGCCCACCCACTTACATCATAGAGCTCTTTGGCATCCTGGCCGGCCAGCTCCTTGTTCACCTCGTCCCCTTCATCACGGTCAGCCTAGAACAGGGACACATTGTTCCTAACTTGAGTTCTTGCTTGGCCACAGAAAACAAGGAGAGCCCTGGGTACAGTGTGACCTAGAGGGGAGGCTTCCGAGGAGCTCAGCTCAGCCCCGCAGGCTCAGGGCCTGCTCTTTGCTGCCACCTTTTGGGCATAGAGGACAAGGAGTAAGGCTTCTGTGGAGACAGTGCTCCGGCCTCCTCCCTCACTCTACCTCTGTTCCTCATTCCCCTGCTCCATTCTTTGCTTCCCTGTCCCCCCTTCCCTCACCCATGTCTTTTGGTTTCCTGAAAAATGGAACATGACTCCATTTCTAGGCTTTTAACATTCTTTTTTATTTTCAAACAGGGTCTCCCTCAAGTTGCTAAGATGCACAGACTGGCTGCCATTGGCTGTCATTTTTGGCTGTCATTTTTGCAATCTCCCTGACTCAGGCTCCCAGAGTGCTTTTTTTTTTTTCCTAATGGAAACCAAGGTCATTCATACTGACCTCATAGCAGGTTGACAGCAACTTGGGAGGGCCTATAGTAAGTCCTTTGGGCCACAAATCATCTTCCTTCCATAATATCCAACTTTACCACTCAGAGTCCCTGTGGCAAAGAACTCTGAGAGCTGTTCAAGGAAGGAAGGATGCAGAAGTCTAACCTAGATGCTGTGAGGGAAGTGGAATCTTAAGACAAGTGCTAGTGACCCATGCCTGCTTTCCTCCAGGGCATTGTTGAGATGTCACTACTGTGGTTATGTTCTTTACTTTGTATTTTAGGGAAAGGTCTACAGGATGTTCAGGGTCTCACTACTAGGTCAGACTCCTAGTGATCCACCTGTTTACAGCATGGCAGGCCCTGGGATCGAACTCCCACTCCTACACCTGTTTGCAGGCACTTTAATCTGCTGAGCTATTTGGCAGCCCTCCGTGCTTATGTTCTATTAGATAAGACCTGCAGCTGTAACACAGACTCCTAAACAATTGAATGAATCAAAAGGGAGGTGATTTTTGGTGGGCCTGAGCCAATCAGGTAAGAGATCTTGAAGGGCTAAGGTGGAAGAAGTCAGAGAGATGAGTTTTTGCTGGCCTGGAGGAGGCCAGATGGCTATGCATATTATATTATAGTCATGGTGGTGCACGCCTATAACTGCAACACTTGGGAGGCTGAGGCAGGAGGATCATTGTGAGTTCAAAGCCAGCCTGAAATACCTAATCCCCCTCTGTTTCTACTTGTTCTCCTTCCAAAATGGGTCTGAGACAGCCCCAGAGCCTGAGAAGAGGAACACAGAGGCCACACGGCAGAAAACAGCAATGGTCTCTAGCAGCTGGGGTGATCTCAATTGCCAAGCAAACAAGACCACCAGGAAAGAAATTGTCCTGAGCCACTAGGGAAATGGCACCATTCCCTGGACCAATTCCAGCTGGGAGAGACCCTCAGCAAAGAGATCAGCTTGTTCCTACAAGCTCTCCTGACCATGCACACCGAGGTCACAAGGCTCTGCTGCTTTGGGCTGTACATTGGCATCATGTTTTGTGCAGCAGGAAGAGAACCTTTCCTACTGTGGGCAAAGCCCACTCACTTGTGTTTTGGTTGTCAATTTGGGCTGTCGTTTTGTTCACAGTGGAGAACTAAGAAGGCCCTTGAAGCTGGCATGTTGGCGTGGTCCAGGGTTGTGTCTCAGCAAGCCAGCTGTAAAAGCCCTACTGCCTAGGAGTTCCTGACAGCAGTTCCTACAGGTCTAGACTCATGGGGAGTCCTGGAAAGTAGGGGCTGAGTTGTACTTTGAGTAAGCTCCCCTCCCTCCCGCTTTGTGGTCAGAAAACCTGAGTCTTGCTCCTGGGCGTGTCTCACCAGCTGTGCACTGGCTGAGTTACCTGACTCTCGACTCTCCTCATTGGCCAATCAGAGTGGCTTTGCTTAATGAGCAAATTCATTGACCAGGGGAGACTGTAAGCTGCAAACAGTGGGTGGGTGGCTAGCGGAGGAAAAATCCCCACCGGGTAACTTCCCACCCCATAAAAGGATGAAGTGTTGATCTACGCTGCCATTTTCATCACATACCATGTTGCCAAGGATTATTGTCTAAGATCATACAATGGCCAAAAGCTGTGTGTTCCTCCTACCTGCAGCAGGGACACCAGAATCTTCTCAAAGTTCCCACTTGTGTCACCTTTGACATCCGATTCAAGGCTCTTGTCAAACACTTTTGAGGAAGAAAGAGGGAGAGGAGAAACCAAGGTAATTCAGTTCCAGGAAGTGTCTGAAGTGTGCACACTTTCCCCAAAGGCAGAGCAAAGAACACTTACACCTCTGGTAGGCCTCCTTGATGGCTCTGATTTCCTAGAAAGGCAACGAAAACACGTCAATGGCCAAGGAGAGGAGGATCAGTGAGACACACAGGGAGGGGGCACAGGCATCCTGGACACAAGAGGTCTTAATGACAGTCTCCTAAGATAGTCATTCCTAGCCTGCAGCAAGTCCCTGGGGTGTGGAGGGATGCTCCCTGTGCCAGCTTTTCAGACACACAGACGATGGATACATATATTCTCCTTAGAGATAAAATGAATCAGCTTAAGTGTCCGTCGGCAGACAAAGTTAGGAAAATAGGTACATTCACGGAATGGAACCCCATAAAAGAGGTGAATGACCCTGTCACTTCAACCACCACTCGAGCCTGAGGACAGTGTGCGGGGTGATGAGTCAGGCCCAGGAAGACAGACACCTGAGGATCGTCCCACTAGTGAACTCTAACAAAGTAATGTCATGCAAGCTGAGAGCCAGATGGCGGTCACCAGGGGTGGAGAAGGTCGGGGAAGGACAGATGAGGGGACGCTGGACAAGACACAAAGCTGCAGAGAGCGGGAGTGCCGGTGCTCTCTTGGTCAGGAGGGGGACAACATTTAATCCTGATATATATATTCCAAAACAGGAGCAAGGGAGGATTTTGAATATTCTCTTCGTAATGAAATGATCCTCTAGGTATTGGAAGCATTAATTGTTCAAGTGATCTACAACATCCACTCCTTCCCCAAAATATGATAATTATATGTCAGTTAAAAGTATAGAACTGAACATACCACTGCTTGCACCTTCTCTTCCCATCTCTCCATCCAGTCTCCCGCTCCCACCCGTACCACATAGCTAGTGGTAGAAGTTCAGTGCCGCACAGGTAATTTTCTTTGCTTGGTACACATGTATGTGGCTACTAAAAATGTGGAGAACTGCATTGTGAATGTTTCATGTACATAGATGTTGGGATCAGTAATCATTCTATGGCTCAGTTTTCACCCCATTATGTTTTGCCTATCCAGATAGTCACCCACCATTTCTCAAAGGGACACAGAATGCCTGTCCCACATCCACAGTGTATTTAGCTAGCCTTGGATCGGTAGCCACCAAGTTGTTCGCAGTTTTCCTCTGCTTGGGACAAGGCTTCATGCAGCGAACAGCTTGCTACTGTGAGAGGGCTCTCTCCTTCCCAGGGCGCGCCCCAGGAGGAGTTGCTTGACATGCCAACCTCTTGTGTGGAGTAGCCCCGCCCCATGCCGAGGTGTGCAAGAACAGGTGCTGCCCTGCAGCATCTCCTGCAAGCAGACTGAAGTGTGAATCAGAAGGTCAGGGAGCGGGGGGGGGGGGGGGGGGGGGGGGGGGGGGGGGGGGGGGGGGGGGGGGGGGGGGGGGGGGGGGGCAGGGGCAGGTGTTGGAGCCAACAGGTGGGGAGCTAGAGGCCCTGCCACTGGAGCCTCTGTGCTTATTGGAGAGTGGACACCAGGAGGGTTCTAGGTGTGACCCAGAGTCTGCTGATCCTTCTCAGAGACACTGTCCTAACCCAAACTCCTTCTGGAATGGAGCAAGGAAGGAGATTCCAGGAACTTAGAGGGGAGAGGTTTGCAGCCACAGCCTGACTGGGGCAGTGCTGCACCTGGGGTGGCCTGGTAGAGTAAGAGGAAGCAACAGAAGGGCTTCAAGTAACTCTTCAGTATCAGGGTGTGGTTTCAGATTTTCCATGTCTACTTCAATACTTGCTGGAGTCTCTTCCTAGGAGGCCTCAGGGGGTCAGGGTTCTCTGGCATTTCCCTTGCTGGGCCTCCCCGCTCTGCTATCATGGATGGGTATGAAGCGGGGAGGGACTCCTACTTTTGATGGACCCTCTGGCCCTATTGGATTCTGGAACCAAAGAAAATGCACTCCTGCTAGGGCCTTACCAAGTGCTCTCTTCTGATCCTGAGATGCTGGCATGTACCCAAGGGACCAGGGGGAGGTGGGCTGAAAGAAACCTGCAGAATCCTCCAAGTTGGTGGTGACAGCCACTGGGGATATTTGCTGGGATCCTGGGCACCACCACTTTCCTGGCTAGTTAGAGCCTGCTATGTGCTTTGGGCTAGAATATAGCCATAGACCAGGCAGTGTCACAAACATGGGCTACTGATTGCTGACTTGTGCCCGGAGACCTAAAAAGTCAGGCTGGGAGGAGTAAAATGGAACTGTGACTCCTACACAGAAAGGTGTGTGCCTGTTAGAAAAAAAAAATGGAGTTGACATAGCTCTTCTAGAAGGATCTATTCTGTCAAGCCAGGGCAGCAACCCTGGGGAATTACAGTCAGAATTCTGCGGTGATGCCCCTGCTGCATAGCATCTCAGACCAGATTCTCACTCAGCCACAGCAGAATGCTTCCCTCCAGGGGCTTAAGCCATTTGTGATGGGCTGTGGGCCCCCCCTGGCACCAGGGACTCACTCACACAGGACTGACCTTGTTGGTTCTTGTGCATAAGACCTCGATGAGCACGGATTCATCTGTGCCCACGCCCTTCATGGCCTTATGCAGCTGCCGGGCGGCATACTCGCTGGGGTGGTCCAGGAGGGCCAAGGCTGTCTTCTCGAAGTTTCCACTCAGCTCACTTTTGAGCGCCTCCTCTAGGTCCTGCAAGAAGCACCGAGACCTGACTGGGAATGGCCCAGGAGGAGAAGGACAGGTTTTGTGCATGGGTTCAGAGTGGGCAGAACACCTGCCCTGGACATGTGGAGTGATCTGCTTGTGAGGACAGAGGTCACAATGACTGCTCATCCATCTCCCCACAGGGCTGGCCAGGCAAGCACTTATTTTACGGTGCTGTCTCCCCAACCCCCCCCCCACTTTTTTGCTAATGATTATATATATTACAAGATAGTTTTATTATTTTATCCCATAATGAAAGAAATTTTGTGAAAGGCAGATAAACTGTTTCTCAAATGAGCCTCTGGGCTCTGAGGCTGGCCCTCTTTTTTTTTTTTTTTTTTTTTAATTTTGAGACCAGGTCTTGCCAAGCCATTAAATTGTCCAGACTGGGCTCAACTTGGGATCCTCGCTCCCTCCCTCCACATCCCCTTGTCTGTCTCTCTCTCTTCTCTGTGTGTGATTTCACATAAGTCATTTAAACATATAGGCTTTACCTTTCCTATGTGTAAAATAAAGCTACCACACCTACCAGAACACCTCTTGATGAGAGGTGTCTACTGCTTGAGTAGAAGTCTTCCAGACTTGAGTAGAAGTAAGTGCCCTTCTTGGTATTATAAGTGAGAACAAAGCCCAAAGGGATTTCTCCTGGCCCTTGTTATGCTTATACCTAGGTGGCCCTCCCAAGCCGCAGGCGCTCTCAGATGGGGCTTAAGGAGTGGCTGGATCAGGGCGGGATTGGCATCAGCATAGTTCTGGGTGTGTAGGACGGAGGCCTGGGCATGGGTGGAACCAACCAATGGGCTTAGAGCATGATGGAATAAAAGGGAAAGGGAGGCAGGCTCGCTGTTTCTTGCCTGCCCTGCCCTGAACTGCTTCTTCTCCGCCGGGCAGTGCTGCTGTGGAGCCAGCTGACTATGGACTGAAACCTCTACAAACTGTGAGCTACATGAACCTTCCTGCCTTTAACTTATGGGTATCAGGCATTGTGTCCCAGCAGTAGGAAGGTAACTAAGACAAATGTCAAGTGGGAAACCCATCCCCTCTCCCTCGCTCTCTCACATCTACTTATCGTGACTGAGACCGCAGAGGTATTATAAATGTGGGTGAGAATATAGCACAATGATTGATATTCCTTTTGCCTAATGATAATTCTAGTGCCATTAAGGAAAGGTTAAGTTGTGTTCATTATATATTAATAAGGAAACAGAAAAGCTTAATATATATTTAAAGATTTCTATATATAACAGCGTCATCAACATTAAAAAGAATAAAATCAGAAGGACATATAAAGAGAGAAGTCTCGATGCTATAGGAAATGGCATTTTTTTCTTTTCAAATTTTTGGTAACACTAACCTAGGGAGAATATATCACTTTGAGGATACTGAATAAGTGAAAAATTCCTGCACAAAAAAAACATGGTAAAAACTGATTTTTCACAGCCCTGGCCTATCTACAAGTTATGTTGAATTAGTCCAAACTGAGTGGAAAAAATGATCAAGTACTTTACAGAAAAATAAAACCAATTTTAAAAATAATGAATGAGGGTATTTACAGGGCTATTAAGTTAACAGAGCAATTTCAGCTTTTCTCAAGTGAATTAAAAGGCATAAATGGCTATTTCAGTCTTCCCCTTGCACTAGTTCACCCCGTCTCCACAGACTCCCTAGCTGCTGGACACGGACCAGCTCTCCAGGCACCCATAGTCACCTTGCCATACTTTGCCTTGTACTTCTGCTTTATTTGTTGCCTCTCATCTGATGTCCTGCTCGCCAGGATTTCAATAATGGCTGATTCATCAGTTCCTAAAGTGTGAGAGAAAAGCACAGTCATGGTGAGCCAGAGATAAGATGGAAGGAAGTCTCAGTCAAGTCTGAGGAAGCCCCAGTTCACCTCTGAGGCCTCAAGGGAAGCGAATGGCCCCTTTAACTGTGCTGTGCTGGAAACACAAGAAGAGTGTTCTTGTCACTCTCTCAGACAAATATCCACACAAAACTGAAGGAAAATATTTATAGCAGTATTATTCAGTAGAAACAACCTGAAAGTCCATGGATAAACAGCATATGGTATATCCATCCTGTGGAATATTACTTGGCCAGAAAAGAAAGTGTCGATAAATATGGATAAACTTTGAAAACATTATGCTAAGTTAAAAAGGACCTCCTTGAAGGAGGAGCAGTTACCTCCATGTTGGCTGAATGTGACCGTTTCAGTGCATTGACATGTACAGAACTAGTGAGGACTTTTTCTTATCCCTTTAATTTGCTTTCAGAAATGCAGATTGGTCCATCCCAGGTGCTGATGTGGATGGTAGTCTTTGAAGACAGCAGGTAGTGTCCCCCTCCCACCCCTTGTGGTTCCCTTGTATGAATTGGAAGGAGAGGGGATGGAGAGCCGAAGCTCCATGCTGTTGGCTGGCACTGAGCCTTGAAAGGGGACACATCAGAGTCGAAGCACCGGCCCCCCAAACACTAGATGCTATCTCAGTGTGTTACACAGATCCCTCTCTCTGCAGATCCTTCTCTCTACATACTGCAGAGGTGGCTTCTCCTACCTCGCCTCGCTCACAACACTCCCTGCTTCCCACCATCCTCACAGTTACTCATCCTAAAGCCACTCCTTCCCTTACAAATTACTAAAGTCCGGGTTCTGTCCTGGGTGGAGGCCTCTCTTTTGGACGGCCACCATCATGGCTGGTCTTGGGACCCCTCGGCTCCCCATAACTACAAATATGCCTTAGTGTGTATCCTCACCATGGGTTGCATCGGAAGTGGCAGATTGGAATTAACTCACTAGAATTCCAATAACTTTTCATGGGATTATAGATATAAACCTTCTGGGCTTTAACAAAGACTTGAAAGGGCTCTCTCTCTCTCTAAAAATAAAAAAAGCCAATTATACAAGCTCACACATTACATGACTCCATTTATATGCAAGTCCAGAACAGAGAAATTCGTTGAGACAGAATGTAAATTAGGGGCTTGGTGCAGGTGGGGGCAGGATACAGTACTTCTTTTGAGGTAATGAAAAAATTTTTTTTCTTTTAGTACCAGGAATTGAACTTGGGATCTTGTGCTTGCTAGGCATGTGCTGTGCCGCTGAACTATATCCCCCACCTTGGACATTTTCTAAAATTGACGGGAGTGATGTTCGCAGTGATGTTCACACAGCATATCTACTGTATGTATTAAAAGCTATCAAAGTCAGGATGATCTGCTCCCTGGTCCTCAGGCACTTACACCTGGGCGATGAGACTAAGATAAAGGTTTCAATTACTACAACATCGCTCCCGGGGATAATGGGAGTCGCAGGAGCGGGGTCCCAACTCATGCCAGAAGGGCAGATGCCTCTTTAGGCTCCATTTACGCCTTTTGCATTATTCCCTCTCTATGAATTGTTTTCTTTTTTTTTCCCTAGGGCTCAAAATAATGTGCTCATTGGGTCACTTTTGTTTTTTCAGTTCTGTGGACTGAACATGGGTCCTTCACACACAACTACATCCCAGTCATTTTGAAATTTTGTTTTTGAGACATGGCCTTGCTAAGTGGCCCGAGATGGGCTCATATTTACTATCCTGCCTCAGCCTCTCAGAGTGCTGGTGAACTATATCCCCCACCTTGGACATTTTCTTCACTGCAGCAATTTGTCAGAGACCCAAAGCTACATCTAGTAAGAAAGAACATAAGAAGTCCTTGAACTTGGAAATGGGACAAGCAGGATGCCCTGGGAGTGGTGAGCGTGGGAGTGAGATAGAGATTTCAACCCCTGGACTCCATTTCTTTAGACAGGGTTCAGGTCAGGGCCTCATTCCTCACTGACTGCGACACTTGGCAGGATATTTCCTTCCCTTACCAATGCTCCCGCCTATGAGGTGCAGCGATGCAAGGCCATGTGGAAGAAACGAGCGAATCCACACCCCTTGGAGACCTGGGACCTGGAGCTTCACCCAGCAGCTCAGGGCTTGTGCCAGGATTGGGTGATGGGGATGGCAATGGCTGGCTTGGGAGCAGCGCTGAGCAAGTGTGTGAGGCTGCGGGTCCAGACTATTAGAGACAGAAGGGGGCTACACAGCTATCCTCAGTTCCCGTCAGACCATTTTGGGGATCCCCAGCCGCCTTCCTCCCCCACTCCTTTCCCCCTGGCCTCCTGATGATTTCTCTCTCTCCTCCCATCACCTCCCTCTCAGCATCCCCCTCCCCTTTTACCTGCTGTCTACTATTTCCAGTTGGGGTCCCTGTCCCCATAACCACCACCTTTGCTGAGGACACCTACTCTTTCTTCAGAATTCAGATCCTGTTTCCAGCTGCCTGTGGCCAGCTTTCCTCAAAGCTTCAAGGTGCTTCAACTTCCGATGTAGCTAAAACCCATCACACTTGTATCCATTCATAAATCCACTCTCCCCCATGATTTCATTTCAGTGCATGGCATCACATGAGTTAGCAGGTCCAAGATTCCCCAGGTACCCACCTCTGTCTTCCTTGCTTTCCAAAACCACCAAGTGCCATTGGTCTCACTGAGCGCACAATGCTTTTATCCTTCATTCCCACTCCCCCACTGCCTAATAGGTTCTGGTTACAAATGAGACTTCTGAGTCTGCCTGATGCCCAGGCCTATGATCTCAGCACTCCACCCTCAGGGCACATAGCTGCTCACTTCATCCCACAGTTTAAACACTTTTGAGGATTCCCCATAACTCCCAGAGTTGAGTCAAAACCCCTCAATGGGGGCATAAAGACTTCCTAAAATTTGGTCTCAGTCTACTCCTTTAGACATATTCCTGCACCTGTCTTATCTCAACCGCTTTGTCAACAGACCAAGTACTTCTATAAACTTTGGAGAGTCAACTTCCCCTTATGAGAGTTTTCCCATAGCCTGTTGTTTACAGTGCTCTCACCTCATCACAGTGATTATAGGACTGCATGCGTGGCCCTTTCCTGGCCTGGTCCCTGGGCCACAGGGAGTGGTCACTAAATTACACTCATCCTGCTTAGCCATAGCTGGGCCTGCCCAGCCCACCAGATCTGTGTCACCCAAGCTCACCACTGGAGGTTTAAAGGCCATTTGAGGAGGTTAATATATGACCATTTAAATTTTTTAATGCTATGAGTTTATTTTAATATTTATTTTGTGAAAACAAGGAGCTAAAATAAATTGACTAAGATAAAAATTCTAATTTAATATTATTCAGGCTTGCAAAATTCATGGAAGGCCAAATGGTTGAGGACTAGAAATTCTATGCTGTATTGTCAACTCTTTGGTGACATGGACTATGGCTTAGCACTGAATTTGCTAAGTGCTTCACCAAGCAGTTTCTAGAGGAGCATCTGTTGAACGATCTCTTACCTATTGGCTCCCAGGAAGGTGATATGAAGGCAAGACCCTCCCTCCCAGAAGACATCTCTGTACCCAGTGTGCATGGGAAACTCTCTGAGGTGGAGTCCACAGCCTGCTCTGGTCTTGGCCGTTGGCCCCCAGCCTGCTGAGAGCACAAGATGAGGCTGGGCAGTGCTATTATTCTCACAGTGTCTGAGGAAAAAGCCACGTGTTTTCCACCAAGATTAAATGCTGTTTAAGGAGGACTGTGGAGAGACAGCAGCTAGCAGCCAGGTTGGAGGTGAAGGAGAAAGGAAGGGCCTTCCTGATGGGAAGGGGATGTGGCAGTGGGAGGGGTTGCTGGGTGACTGGCAGGCTTGCCCATCCCAGGGAAGGGAGAAGGGGCTGGAATTCTTGTTTTGTGCACGGCAGAGAACAGAACTTCTGGGCCTGTGTTGGCTCCCAGGACACCCTGCCCAGGGGAGTCACAGCAGAATTTTCTGCCTGGGAGGACACCAGGCTTCAATCAGGTTGGGTGAGGAGAGAAGGGAGGAAACTCCAAGAAGCTAAATTTGCAAAGAAGACAATGGTTTCATATTCCTTTGGGAGCAGCTTTAGGAGGGGCTGATAGAGACTGGGAGTAGGCTGCAGCCTGCTCCTTCCCTCACATGCAGGGTACCCACGGGATCTGTTGCTACTGCACGGAGAGTTAGGTAAGAGCTGCCAGCTGGTTCCATAGCAGGACTGGAGGTTTCCAGGAAGAGTACCCCTCCCCCAGTGACCAAACTCCTTCTCTACTGTTGCTGGGACAGGTCCTGAGCTACCCACTGCTGGGATAATTTAAGCTAAAGCATTCTCGAAAGTGCTTTTCACAATTGGCCAGACAGAACAACACATTTACTTGAGTAGAGAATAATGCATGCCAACCCTAGTAGGTCCCAGGTAACAGCTGTGTGTGGGAGAAGCATACCTTTGGGGTCAGAGCTGAGTAGGAATTCTAGCTCTCTCCCACACAATGTGAAAGGAGCAGGACTCATTTTGGGGCTGTTGTCCCAGCCATTAGAAGTGGTTAAAATACATCTGCTAAAATACTGATCTTCAGGGGATGAGACAGGGGATTTTGAAAATCTATGCTTAGGTACCAGGAGAGCTCTTCCAATATCAGCACCTGGTCTACTTTTCCACAGGAAGGGAGACACTGACACAGCCCCCTATCTGATGCATTCCTGTGTCTAGGTTGCAGTGGGGGGGGGGAAGACCCTATTGTCATGGATTGAATTATGTCCTCCCAGAACAATATGTTGATTAATACCTCATACTGCAGAATGACCTTGCTTGGAAATAAGATCATTACAGAAGCAATCAAGTTAGAACAAAGTCATTTGGGAGAATCCTAATCCAATATAACAGTGTCCGTATTATAGGAGAAGTTTGGACATAGAGAGACAACGATATGAAAACACACAGGGTGAATGCCATTTGAGGAGACCTGAAGAGAGATATCCACAAGCCAGGAGCTGAGTGAGAAGCTTGGAACTTCCTTCTCAATTATCTTCCTTCTCTGTTGTCCTGGGTTTATAGACCCCAGGGTTTTGGACTTCTGGTTTCCAGAACTGAGGGATGATAAATTCCTATTTTTCTCAGCCACTTGGTTTGCAACACGTTGTTAGGGTACCCATATAAAATGGAAGCACCCACTCTCCCCAGCCAGATTTCAAGACTTCAAGACAAAATCCCCAATCCTCTCCCCATTGCCTGAAGTCTGGTAGATCCTGCGGTTGCTGGCAACAGGTCCTCTCAGCTCTGGTGCTCATGGAGGGTGTGTGCATGGTGTTGTGGTGACGTAGTGGTGTAGTGACGTCTACATGGCGTGGAATGAGGCCCTTGTGGGGGAGCTGCTCCCCTGCTGAGACATAGGGTTTCTAACCAAGCAGAAGTGATGCTGGCCCCTTGAATGGGTGGGCTGGGAACAGGAAAAGCCTGGGCTTTGGGTGTAGCAAGGGCTAGAGAGGATCTGGCTGGAGATGAGAAAATGTAGAAAAAATATAAACTTCGAGATGTTTTAACCTTGGTTTGACTCTGCACCAGATTTCAAAACCATCTTTGGAAAGACAGCAGGGAGCAGCCAGGGCCAGTGTCCCTGGGCGCCGTGCTCTGGCTCTGGAACGATCACCAGCTTCGTGTGTTCAGCCCTTGCATTATCTCTACACCTGCAATTCTGGGGAGATTTGGCTGTTTGATTATAGTTGGAGTGAAAGAAAATCCTACGATGTGCTTACTTGCAAAAAAGCAAGAGCTAAGACTGCCAGTCTGGCTCCAACAGGTTATTTGGGGTGCTCCTTCTCATTTCCCCCTGCAGCTTCACCTATGTATCCAGTTTCTCACTTGGTGGTAATTTGTGAGTGCCGGAAATCTCACCTCCAAAGGTGCTTCCTTTTCTCCTCTCACTTAAACTCTTCCCTTTGGGCTCAATGGCCCATCACCGCCATGGGCCAGTTGTCACCCCTGGTCCCTCTTCCTCTCACCCCATCCAGTCAGTCAGGCTAATGCCGCTCCAGTCCATCTCCTCGTCTCATGCAGGTCCACCCAGATCCCTCAGTCTCCACATACATTGCAGGGCTCAGCAGAACCACTGACAGCACCCACATGGATCCCTGTCGAGCTGTCACCATTTCCAATACAGTTCACTGCCCTCAGAGGGCCTTGGTGAAGCATAGGACAGCCTGGCTGGGCACTCCTCTGCTTTCAGCCTTTCACTATAGGTGCCCTCACGTGCAGAATGGAGCTGGGACTCTTCAGCAGGGGTGACGGGGCCGCTGGCTGGAGCTCCTAGTTGCCTCTCAGGGTCTTGTCTCCTGCCCATCCTCTCTAAGGTCTGCTGTCCTCCCCGACTCCAGAAAGGGCGTGCACTGCCTAGAACAAGCCCCCCTTCTGTACCTCTGGGTCTTTCCTCCACCTGGAACACTGTGCTATCTCTGCTGTCCCTTCACTTCTGTTCCTCCTCAGGGGAAGTCATTCTTCCCTCTGTCCCATGCATGACCTATCTGTCTTTGCTGCCATGACAACCTGTGAGTTCCATGGGAGCAGGGTATCTCACTTCCTGCTGTAGCAACACAGACAACTCTTACTGAATGAATGAAGGAATGATGAATGAAGAATGAATGAACTAATGAATGAGTGCACATTAGTATGACAACCTGTCTGCCTTGGTATGAGGTGCATGTGATGTTCATATAGGCTGAATGTAGCAAAGACTAGAAAATTCTCTCTACTCTAATGCCACTTGCAACCTGTGTCTAGATCCAACTTCATATTTAAAAAAAAAGCAGTGCCCTCTAGACTTTCCTTCCTAGATAGTCAGAAAAGTTGAGTTCATATTTAAAAGCAGCACCCTCTGGGCTTTCCCTTCTAGAATGCTTTTACAAGAGGGGACTGAGAGTCCAGGAATCCTGGAGTGGCTCTGTGACTGGCAAAGTGGAACGAGGCATGACAAGGACCTCTCTGCCCCCTGTGTCTGGGGCTAAGGTCAGTCCTGGAGGTTGTTTCTGCTGTCTGGCTGCAAGGAGACCCCATTCTGCATGTCACACCATGCGTGTCACATAAGCAACCTATACTGCCCCAAATGTCCTGTAAACATTTGCATTGGTTTGAGGCCCTGGGGCCAGTCCCTCGTAGTTCTGGGAAGCCATTTTCAAAACCTCAGAAAAGGATGGTGGATCTGCCCGAGCATGAACGTGGGGAGTGATCACACAGCTGAGTCAGAGGAGAGCCGTCGTCGTGGTGGTCAGCCAGGGAAGTAATGCTGTGGTTTTGCTTCCCAGCAGTTTTCTGGGAAGACACCCAGCAGGTGTTTCTGCTGGCCCCAGAGGCCACAAAATTTAAAGGCCCCAGGGTCTGGATGCTTGTCAGGGTTCTGAGGTAGTCGGGCCCCAGAGGCTGCAACTTGGCTGTCAGCAAGGCTAGGTGGCTCCACCCACCAGCCCCTGGATGACTGGAGCACCCTTGGAAACCTGAGCAGCTCTACACTGGGTCATTTCTGGCAGCTGCAACCTCAAAGAGCTCTCTGGTCACACAGGCTCAATGCCTTCCCATCACCGGCCCCTGTGGGATGACCCAGCAAGAGGGGCACAGTCAGAGTCTGGCAGAGAGAAGGGCAGAGGGAAGGGAAGCATTGAGGGGACAGGGCAGGTCTGTCCTGAGTTCCCTGTGAGCCAGAACACACACACACACACACACACACACACACACACACACACACACACACACACACCAGGAAAGTAGAGAAAAGAAAGAAACATGTGAGTTGTGTGTCATTTGGAGAATACACTATGTCATGACCTGATATTATTATGTTGATTAACATAAAGGGGTGAGGGCTGGGGCATGAACACAAGCTCTGTGATGCTCTGAGCCCCTGTCCAACATGGGACACCTGTGGCCACTGAGCACTTGCAGTGTGGCTGGGCCAAGCTGAGATGCTCTGTGAATGCAGAGGATATGCTGGGTTTTGGGACACTTGACATGAAAAGGAAGGCTGGGAAACGCTTTAGTACTATTGCTTATGTCGATTACTTCATGGAGTGATATTTTTATAAAATCTAGGTTAATTCAAACAACACATTTCAATTACTTTTTGTTTTAAAATTTGGCTTCTCAAAAATTTAAAATGACTTTCAAGGCTTGGATTTGTGGCTAGGGGACAGTATCGTTCTAGTCTTTTAAATCCAGCCCTGATGGTTGGTCTTTCAAGGATTTGGGCTCATGGTCTTATAGATCAACACCACTAATGATTTTGCTTTAGCCTGTGCTCATTAATGGAGCTGAGGGGCTAGACCTTCCATCTGAGAAGAGTTTCTTTCTTTCTTTCTTTCTTTCTTTCTTTCTTTCTTTCTTTCTTTCTTTCTTTCTTTCTCTCTCTCTCTCTCTTTCTTTTTCCTTCCTTCCTTCCTTCCTTCCTTCCTTCCTTCCTTCCTTCCTTCCTTTCTTTCTTTCTTTTTTGGCAGAACTGGGGATTGAATTCAGGCCCTTGCCCTTGCCAGGGAAGTGCTTATTCCACTGAGCCATCTCCCCAGGTCCAAGACTGGTTTCTAATGGCCCACACTCATGGTGTAGCTCTCTCTGGGCTTGGGCAATATATTTAACTTTCAAACCTTGAATTTTCATCCATTAACAGTAGCTTCATGGTCGTTGGGATGTGTGGCATCTGCCTTAGCACATGGCACGCAGAAGGCGCGCTACGCAGTAATCCGTACCATATTGGTTCTGTCCTGTGACCAAGGGCAGTAGTGGGAACAGAACAGCATAACGGTGACATTCGGTGGGCACTCTATCTGTGTGCACTGAGCTGAGCTTCCAGGCAGCTGAGGCAGAGATTCGCCCTTAGAGCGGCTGTCCTCACACCCACTCAGGCTTGCGCCTCTAGCCCAAGGCCTCACTCAAGAGCAGCAGGGCAACCCCACCTTCCTGGAAAGCTCCTGGAGTCCCTGTCACTTTACAAAATGCAGAGCCACAAATGTCCTGCTGCCTCCACATGAAGAAGACTGCTTCCAGCTGCTGTTCTCCATGTGCACAGGAGTGAGCAGGAGCAAGTCCGTCTGACTTCTCTTTGATTCCCCAAGCCCAGCAGCTGTGTGTCACCTGCACTAACAATGAGTGCCCTCTCTTCTTCCTCCTTCCATCCCTCTCATCTCCACCTCCTTCTCTCCTCCCTTCCTTTCATCTCTCTCTCTCCCCTTAGGCTCCCTCTTCATCCCCATCCCTATGGATCATCAAGAACTCTGAGATCCACAAGCAATGTCTGCCATGATGATCCAGATGGAATGAGTGGCGTGTATGCCACACACCTGGCATCTCTGATCCAGATAGATGCTTCGGTACAGAGATACCAAGGGGCTAAGAGCTTCTGGTTACATTCTTTCAGCTGGTCGGATGTAGAGATCTCCCTGCGACTTTCCTAGCAGGCCTCTCCTGTCCTCAACTGCCTTGGGGCTGCTGTCCAACATCCCCTAAGCAAAGCAGACTATTCCTCACAACAGAGCACCATCTGCCCACTAAGGTCTTCACTTTTGCCCCCTGGAGGCACACATAAGATTTATGACCATATTATTCCTGGGCAAGTAAATCTCTCCTGATTTCCTTCTAAGTAAATATGCCAAGTAAAAGAAGCCAGATGTAAAGAACCATGTATTGTATGGCTGTTTACATGAAATGTCCAGTACAGAAAAATGCCACAGGTTGGTTAGGTTAGTGCCTGCCTGGGGCCGATGGTAGGTGCTGTTGATGGTTCTGGGATTTCTTTGGTGGATGGTAGAAAGGTTCCAGGATTCGTAGTAGTATTTGCACAAACCTATGAACATACCAAAACCCACTGAATTTTAATGTTACAAAAGGGGAGAGTTGGAAGGAATGTGAATTATATTGCTAGAAGGAAAATAATAATTGAATAAAAACCTGGTGGACTCAATGACTTCTCAGGCCCACCCACCCCCTGCCCTGGGGACCTACAGCTGTGTGGTCAAGCTGGCCACCTGTAATCTTTCTAAACTGAGGTATCTGGAGTGAGTGACAGAATGTGATACATCCCAGCATTCACCACCAAATGGCTCTGTGACTTCGGGTGTGTTATTTGTTAGGCCTTTCAAGGAAGGAAGTACTTGAGAAATGTTTTTATGTAAGGACGACTCAATGAGGTTTTGTATATAGTGTGCCTAAAAACCTGAATGCTTCCCAATAAATGAAAACTAGAAGAGCCCGGAAATTCAGTCCACCTGTCCATTTAGGCCTCTCTCCCTACCAGCTTGCTTTTCTGAGACTTCTCAGCAGCAACCTGAGCTCAGCGTAAGTCTCAGGTCTCCTCTCCTACTTTCAGGCAGCTGGAAGAAATCATTGTTTTGTGGGCCGGAGCCATGAGAGCCCATCACGTTCCTTCTCCGTGGGCTTTTGGCGGGGTCAGTGCTCTTCTGACTCATCCCTCCACTCTTTGCTACTCCTGGGCTATTCAGAGACAGCACACAAGCCCTGTGCTCTATTATATACCCCCTCTTTAGCAGATAACCTTGTCCCCCACTCACTGAATCATGGAAAGTCACCAGGCATGAGCACCTTCAGTTTCTTGTGCCACCACACCTACAAGTGTATCTGCTCCAGCTGTCGGTCTGAGCTCTACCATTCTCCCAGCTGTGCTTTGGATTCCACCTTCTTCCTGGCTCCTGGGACTTCCAGTCCTGTTACAGTGGTTTCCTTGAGTCCCAGAGCACCTCTTTGTGGCCGTAGGTTTAGCTGCTCTCTGCTTTGTCCCATCCTGGCCTGGATTCACCTTCTCCCAGCCAACCTCTACTCTTAGTCATACACTGTATAAATAGCTTCTCCAGTTTGACCCCAGATCTTTGACCTTGACCCCTGTTTCATACTCATTTGATTGACTTCTAGACAAATCTCCCACATCCCTGATCCAGCTCTCATCAGGCCCCCTCCTTCTCACCTCCCACAAAAGGGGTCAGAGGGATTTACATGATTTAGGATTTCATGAGTCCCTTCTACAGATGTTTCTCTTACCACAAAGTCCAACTGACTGCCACAGTACCCAGCTTCTAATTGTTATATAGAATGCTGAAGAGTAAAAGGATCTGATCAAAGACGTGGGGACTTGAATAGAAAGATTGCTAGAAGCGATTGACTTGGGTTAGCTTGCCACACATGGCATGTAGTCATCCCCCTTCCCTGTGGTCCTGAGGTCCATTTTAATCAACTTCAGGAATAAATTAGCAAATGAAATATGTTTCATACCAATTCCTTTGCAGGCTTTGTACAGCTTTTTGGCATCTCGATCCGCATCAAAACCCTCGTGACTTCTCACTTTGGTCTGGAGAAAAGAATTAAAAATGTGAGAGAAGAGTACAATCATGCTTCAGTTATCTCTTGCTGAAATCATGCTTCAGTTATCTTTTTCAGTTAACTGAAAGGCCATACAGTCATCCTGCTAAGAGACCAGCTACCATTCGACACGTGGGTGCATGTGGAAATCAGCTGTGAAAGCTCTGGCCCAGGGCGATGGCCGGCACTCTCTGGGGCCAGCTGGCCTTGGGTGGCCACAGGAGAATGACCCTTCTGTTCTCAGAGACTAAAGGCCCTGCCAATGCTGTGATCAGCAATTTTCCTATCAATCTCATCTTTGTGCAAATGTTTCTGAAACAGAAAATAACACAGTGGGCCATCGTCCTAAGGTACTGGTTCTCTGCTTTGCCATGAGACGTCGTATATCTAGGGAATAGGTTTTGCCAGCTAGAAACAGAGGATTCTAGGATCCAGATGCATTTGGACCTTTAACACCTACACAATGAGAAACATTCATTGAGCTTTTCAGAGATACCACATGAACTGGAAAGAGCATTGTTTTGGTTTTCAGTGTCTATGCTAAGCTGCGTCCCACGCTCATGTGAGCATGGGTAGTTACCTATATTTATGTCTCATTCTTTGTTTATTATTTTTCTCTTAATTAAATTACTTTGCTTTTATTTAAAATTATTTTTAAAAGAAAGAGCACTAAAATGGAAAACCAGTACTGCTTGTGCAAGATGAAGACAACCAAGTTGATTGCAGTTATGCAGCTCATAGCCTTAGATGCACTCTAAGTTTTCTCTGTTCTGCTCCTTTCCCTGTCCTCATAAGACCTCATGTGCCCCCACCTTTCCCACCCTATAATGAAGACTGGTTTAATGCTACCATCCAAGCCACCCGGACTCCATTCTTCCTTCTTTGACTTCCTTTGGTGCCTAGTGCACATGCTCTATTAGCCACACTTGGCAGGGAGGACATTGACTCCTCTGCCTGTATCCTTTGGGATACTGCCTCCCCCTCCATTCTTGTGGTTTCATGGACTCTGTCAGTCATGAGTCCTGAGCCCCATGGTCCAGCCACAGATACCAATGTGGGCACATCCTGTCACTCTGGAGTGGGGATATGGTCCAAATAGAATCAGTTAGTCTTTTTATTGGTTAATGCATTGAGAGAGCTACATGCCTTCCCCTTCTGGGCATGCTGAACTGAGAGTCTTTTGGTCTAGGGGTGCAATAGGCAGCCATCTTGTATACCACATGGGGGAAGGGAGAATAACACCCTCAGATCCCCAGGGCCCGTATTCTTTCCCTTCCCAGTCTCATTGGTTAACAAACTTCCCCTTAATTTAATAGGAGTTAGATTTCTGCCTTTGAACAGGTCTTGATTAATGGGAAATCCTAAGCTCTTAGCTCTTACAGGGCCTTTGGAGCTGTTGTTACCTCACAGCCTTTTCCAGTGTGAGGGTCTAGCCCATTTTCAATATCTGTCCCTGAACCAAGTGTATGTGTATATGGGGGGCATTTTTTGGACACTTGCCACATGCCATGCAATTTATAGACCTTCCTTTGTATGCCATAGGAAGAATAAATATTATGGGTAGTAGTCTACCTTTAAGTAAGGAGCCCTGAGTTCAGACAGGGAGGGATTTTTATTGACTGTCTTGTGGTGTACCCCAGGATTGCATCCAACCTAACTCAGCAACTAGAGCCCATGCTGTACCCATTGCTTTCTCCCACCTCACACTCCCAATGGGTCCAGGCTTCCATGGTCAGGTAGTGGAGAGAGGTGTTCCATTTTCCTATCCACTTCTTTGGTGGGAGTGGGGAAAGGCAACTGGTACTTTTGAACTTGTTAGTAGGACTAGCTGCATAATTTGCAGGGCTCCTTGCTCAAAAGCCATTAAGAATTCAACAGGGCGATAGTGAAACCCTACACCAAACACGAGGTCCTTTCGAGGGTGGCCCTGGAGACTGTACAGGCTGCATTTAGGAAGCTGCTCCGCTATTTGATTGCCTTGGGAGCAGGTATTTCTCTGAGGGTGGAAGTAGCAACATTGGACAGCACAAGGTGTCTTTGTCTTCCATTGGAGATTACGGGAAAGCTCAGGAAGGGATGCAAAATCAAACCAGGCAGCAGAATCTCCTGCCCACAGGCTAATTTACGAAGGTCACACCACCTTTGGCACAGAGAACTTGATGGGACGCTTGTTATCTGTCCCACTTGAAATCGAGCAACAGAAACAGGCATGGAGCCAGGAAAACAGTCGTGCCCGGGGCAGAGCATACCTGCCAAGCCCAGTGTTGGCAACACTGCTTCCCCACACAGGACACCCTTTCCTCAATGGAACAAAGAAGCTGTGAGGGTTCATCACGGGGTCCGTGTGAGGACTTGTCTGAGATCACCAGCTGGGCAGTGTCTGAGTCAGAGCCAGGCTGGAATGGGGACTTCCTGCCTCTGACAGGTGAAACAGGACATTCCTACTCTTGTCCTCCTCCTGTTTTAGTAAGGTTGTTTAATGATACAAATGTCACACAGTTATAGGTTCTGAGGAGCTGGTGAGAGAATATAGTCATTTGGTTCAAACTAACATTGGTACCTAGGGATGTAGTGGCGGGGGTGGGGGGCTGAATGACACATTAGTAATGGAGGTGGCACCAAGACTTTCCTTTCTTGCTTGGCAAATGATGTGTGTCACAGCAGGGCAGGTTAAGGTCAAGGACCCTCGTTCTTGCAGGACCCCTCCACAAGCCCTGTTGGGGGTTCTCCCTATTGCACTCGATGGTGCAGTCTTATTCCCTGTAACACAGGATATTTGATGTCATAGAGAAGGGGTCTTGTGATGTGATGATTTAGAAAAGAGAAAGAGGGAGGAAGGAAAGAGTCTGGGCTGGGGCCACATCACAATGGCCGCATTCATTAGTGACTGGTGAGGGGTGTCTCCAAGTCCTTCTCTTGTGGAGGGGGTGGCAAGGCCACATTGTCTGGGACCTGTTGGAGCCAGCATTCCACACCCATTGTGCATCGTCAGCAGGTGGCCGCTGACTGGCCCCAGCCTGCCTGCCAGTGAGGAGATCTAGGGATTTTTGGAAACCAGTGAGCAGAACTCCCACAGGCAGTGGGGACTGAGTGAGACACAGGGTGGGTGGCAGGGGCTGGCAGGGTCGGGCATGCTTTTGAGGCTCTGAGTGGACCTGCAGGCATTCTGCTTGCCTCCAACTATATATAGGCACCTTACGGGCAGAGCCATGGGCCCTGTTTTGTTCATTTTAATGTCAATTACCTGGACACTCAGGAAACAAAAATCTTAAGTGCCAACCAATAAAGATGGTTGGCTTGGAGCTCCCAGGAGTCCTGGATGGAATGTGGCTCTGCCCCTTCTCACGCAGCAGGTGAGTGGCCCCTAACCTGGGAGCCACAGTTACCTCAGCTGTGATGTGGGGGCAGTGTCAGCTCTGCTGGGGCAGAGGCTGCTTGCTGCAACTTTCCAGCGGCGGGATTATGGGGAGTATGTAGCACTTCCTGTTTCTCTCACGACTTTTTGTCTTGTGATGGCATTTTCAAAATTTTATAAAGTGATATTAGGTAGATTACATTTATGCACATTTTGATTGAACAAGTTTGGAAGATCTCTGTATACATATATGAAGATGTATATACAGTGCTCTCTTGCTATTTCACGGTTCGACTTACGTAGACTGACCGTTTGGCAGGTTTTCAAAAAATATTCATTTAAATTATTTATTGCGGATTTTTCACTATATCATGGGATTTTTCAGTACCACACAGTGTATGTATGTTGTTAAAATTACATAGGCTTACGAGTTTAGAAAATGGGTAAGAACTTTAGCAATGTTTTGAGAAGTGTGAGAAAGGTTTGTGTGTGGGAAGGGTTTATAAAGCCTTAAAATATATATCAATAATAAAATAAATATAGTGTTGCTACTTCGC
This sequence comes from Ctenomys sociabilis, assembly GCA_004027165.1. Lineage (NCBI taxonomy): Eukaryota > Metazoa > Chordata > Mammalia > Rodentia > Ctenomyidae > Ctenomys > Ctenomys sociabilis. The sequence goes on from PVKA01015199.1 coordinate 50,231, forward strand.
TGATTTTCACTTATTGCAGAGGTATATGCAATGTAACCTCCATGATAAGTGAGGGATCACTATGCATATATATATATATATATATATATTTTTATGAATATTTTCAATTCTGCATACTTTGAATCGACAAGCTATGTTCCAAATTTGTTACACACACACAAACACAACTTGTCAGATATGTATACATAGCTATATATCTGCCTCAGATATGTATAGAAACATAAACATATTTATCTCTATATATGTTTCAGGATGCCTCAAAGAATATAATAATTCAATAGGTTGCCACTGAAGATGTATACTAGTCAAGTTTAAGAATAAGATTTTCTGGTCCGGCTGAATTTGAACTCCCAACTGTTTTTTTTTTTTTTTTTGT